>CM031241.1:341202434-341417434 GCA_018340775.1 Taxus wallichiana var. yunnanensis | reverse complement strand
ATCAATTTTACTTAGTCACATGATTAATTAACTAAGCAAGAGCACATTAATTAGGCAATAATAAAGTGATAATACTTTACAATGAAAGAATCACATGCACAATAACATAAATAAAATAAAAGAGGGAAAAAAACACACAAACCCATGACCACATATGAGGTCACCCCCCATGTGAACCTCCTAACAACTCAAAAATAAAACAATAATAAACACAAACATAAAGTTTCCAAGGTGGCCTTGTTGCAAACATCCGATATTCTTCCATGATTAGTCTGTTAGCCCCTTCTTGTTGTCGTGATATAATTTAGTGTAACCAATCAAACAATACCCCTTCGGCCTTAAATCCGCATCAAATACATCAAGAGATAAAACACACATACATATCATCTAACAACATCATACACATAGCTATATCATCATCATCAACATTAGGAATTTCTATCAATTATTTGTAATCACTGAACATATCAATTTTGATAAGTCATAACATCAATAAGATCATTCCAAACATCTAAATGTAATCATCATCGTCAAGAATCCAAAATTTCAAAGATATCTGAATGAAACAACACTAGATCATCATTTATCACTATCTTCTAGTAGACCATACCATATATAATATGAGTCATAACATACTGAAAACCACAAGTTTTCATACTGTCTATCAACATGATAATCAAATATAATAATAATGCCCATGTCTCTAATCCACAATAATCAAAATCATAGTAACATAAGTATCGAAGAGGAGTGGGCATTACATATGTAACCTAGACGCCTGGCTATGTAACTCATCCACCTAACTAGAGTGAGGGTTAAGGTTTAAAAATTGAAGGATATGACTTGTTTGAGGTTTGTAAAGGCATTTATTAAGTTTGTAAGGAAGGAATCATCTGTATGCAATAGTGTGTGTACATGCATAGATGCCTGGTTGGATAGACAATTGGGTGTCTGTGGATGTATCCGCTCGGGTGTAAGTGTGGTGGTGTCGATGGTTGGATCATGCAGGTGTGGAGGCATCAACAGTTGGATCATGTGCATTCAAGGATAACCATTTTGCTTCAAACCCTTTCATTTTCTTCACTTGAATATCAAGCGTAGAAAATGGAGGGAATGAATCAAATTGGTTAGCATGTATGAATCTCAATTGTGTCATCTTCATGATAGTCTGCAATGAATGTAATTCCAGATTTTTCATATATAGTCCATATTCATGTTTATTTATGTTGCAAAGTCTTATAACATTTGGTATGGTGAATAGATGTTACCCCCACTCATATTTGTGAATTTTCAATTAGATATTTGTATTTATTTATCAAGTTTTAATTACATATGCATATGCACAAACCTGACTATATATGCAACCATATGAGTATATACAAAGTGTCTTGAATATACTTGTAGTAAGGAATCTATGCATGCAACCTCCCAGTCGCAAGCATTTGTGTATGTAGACAGGTGTCTGCATATACACCTAGGAATTTGTATGTGTAGACACCCGACTACATACACAAAAGGGTGTCTGTCACTTGTTATTCTATAGATTCCTTTTCCCAAATAAATTATCCTCCTCCATCACTATATACATTTTTCTCATATTCACCATCAACACAAAATCCAATTTTATAGATTTGCTAAAAAAAGTCCAAGTTGGATTTTGGTAGGGGGTCTCAAAATTTACCCTATTTTCCATGATGTCGTAAGATAGGGATGAGGTGAAGAACTTATAACCAACCCATTTATGGGGGAATTCATTTTTTCCTTATGCAAGTAGTTGTTGAGATAAGAATATGTTGTGGAGACTTAACATATCATGTGAGGCATGTTTGAATGCAAAAAAGATGATAACATAAACAAACCAAATCAAAAGAGGTATATTGATAATATATTTAGATTGTTCCAACCTAAATAATATCATGTAGTTGTGCTCCACTTTTTCATCTCGATCTCACCTGTATTGGTCACACAAGTTAAAAGATTAAAAACTCAATGTGGGAAATCTATTAATGTTGGGCATTGTTATTTTGACGATACGTAAAGGGTATCACATTACTTCTCTAAATGAGGACATTATTTATATGTGAATGGATAAGATGACATTTCCATGTTTTATAAAGGGTTGTAATTATTTCCAATGTACATAAAAATGATCTACTCTTTTTAACAATATAACTTTGATAGGCTCATTTTGTTTCAATAATTTTATTTTTGTGTTGTTTTAAGAAGTGATAAATTTGAGAAATAAACTTACAATGTTCAACACTCTAGACATCAAAATTTATTTTTGTAGAGAGCTAATCACTTATGAAGGCCCCCAAAAATATACAATAAGCCTATTTTTGAGACATAATGGAGGAAGGGATAATAGACAACATTATTGAAAAATAATAAATAACAAAAATGTTGTTATAATTAGAAAAGAACAAACGTAAAGATGTCATTTACATTATGGGTGAGGCAAGAATCTTATGCAATCCAAATGAGTACTATAAGTAAAAATTGTATGTGAAATGTATGATGGAAATGCTAAGGGGATCTAGTCAAGTCAAAATAGAGGGAGAGATAGGGGTGAAGAAGAAGGAGTTTGAAGGTGGAGAAGTGCCCAAATAATGGGCGCTATATGTATTATAATTTTTCGTCTTTATCTCTAGCCTTTCCTTTTCCATCATGTTACATTAGCAAAAACATGTTTTCTTGGCATGAATAATTGGTTAATAAATTTCTTAATTAAATGAAATGTAAATTTTATTGTCTTTATTGTATAATGCATATTATAATCCATATGGAGGGTCGTTAAGTTAGCATTTTAAACTAATCATGTAATTATAAGGAAAGCCTCAACCCGATTGAAAGAAGAGGGAGTAAGATATATGAAACTGCATGGAACTTGCTAAGAATAAGTGGATGATATTTTTTTTTTCTGAAACTACCACATGGAATACGTGTCGAAAAATTGGCAGTGATTCCTATACAAAACCGTGTGGAACAAAAGGGAGGACTAAAATTGACGTATACACTATCAATCGTAATATGATGATGTAATGGGGATGTCAATGGAGGATGAGGTGTAATTTGATGTTGAAGTCAAAGTTAGGGTATGGTGTTGTTGAGGGAATAAGGGATATGATTTGGAGGTAGTCAAGGGAAGGAGGGATTTCACCACCTTTTTTATTGTTGTGTTTGGGTAAAAATTAATTGATGGCAGGGTAAATGAGCACATGTTGGAAGAGGATGAGCATGTGGAAATACGAGTTTGTATTGAGTGATTTTTTAATATGAATTTTATAAAGAGGTTGTAAATACCCTAGTTTATTTAATGGTTTGTGAAATTGTTGGTGTGTCCTAATTTTTTTAGAAGTTTTTGAGTATTGATGAGGTACATTATGTAAGTGTTATAGACATTTGTATTTGTGTATGAAGAGGAATTATGATGGAGGGACTAAACAATTAACGATGAACTTGTAGCATGTTTATTCCCCACTCTTCATGTTTACATATGTGGTTGTAGGTGTACTTTTACATTTGGTGTATCTTTTAATTGAAAATACATGTGAGATGTGAAGATATTTGAGGGAAATAGTTGTAGAAGTTTATGTAAAAGTAAGCCCTTGCCAATCTATTTTCCTTATGTTTATTATAACTTTGGCTAGTGTCGGGACTTGAGATTTAATTATTATTAATAGTCGTGCCATTTTGAAAGATAATTATTTTTGAGTACTAGAAGTGATAGGGCATAGAAAAAGGTGATGGGGATTGTAATCATCTCATTATGGGCCAAAACATCAAAATTTGAACCCCAAAGTGTTACAGAAATGCTATATCTTGACATGTCTCTAAAATGGATTGTTTTTGTCATGGTGTTTGAGCTATCTCTTCATTTTATAGTGGATGTAGTGTTGAGAATAAATCCTACCTCTTCAACTTAATTCAATAAGCAAGAAAGTAAAATCTAACTAACCTCAATATCATGGGGTTTAGTGATACCCATGAGTGTTAATAGTCAATGTTTGAAGTTATGCTCTATAAAAGAATAGTATAATGTCTTGTCTAGCCAATAAACCTGCAATAAAAAACACTGCACAAGACGAGATTAAAAAAATATATGGCGGATTACCCGGAAAAATCTAGTCCCCGGAAATCAATGGACTTCCTTAAAAGGGTGTCAATCCACCTTCAAGAAATTAATCTGATAATGATAAAGTAAATTGATAACATATGATAAAATGATAACATACTATATAACCAATAATGCAAAGGCAAAAGGAATGACGTGGTCCAAGGCTATATAATGGTCTGATGGTGATTATTGATCCAAAGGGATTTTGGGAATCACAATATCGCTCAAAGGAGTATGCATTTATGAAGGCAAGCGGGATAATGTATCTAATATAGATGAGTGATAAAATGTGATAGATGGCTCAAAGGATCTCAATAAGATTTGAAAAACACTTGCAAAGGTAGGATGATGACAAGGGCTAGTGTCTGGATACGTGCATACACTCACAAAGGTAAGAGAGATGATACATTTACTTTGGTAGATAAATAAAGTGTTGCAGATGGCTCAAAAGAGCTTGATGGGGTGGAAAAATACTCACAGAGACAGAGTATTTGTCAAAATGGATGTCTGGATATCATAAAGGTAGGATGTAATGGTAAAGGGGTCTAACCAATAGGAATCATTGGCAATTGGGCTGATCGTCGGATCGTATGAATCATCTTCATTGCTACAAATTATGTGTAGGTTGATAAAAGATGAGATTTTTTTTATTAAATTTATTAAATGATGCGTGAATAAGAAAATAATGTGAAACAAATGTACTTACCTTGTTCCAATTGATGTATAGGGTGAGATAATGATGTCACATGGAAGATTGATTGATTGTGGATGTAGAAAGAATGTTGGTATGATTTAAATGGCCTCTAATGGTAGAAATAGAGATGATTTGACACCAAAGGACCGTAAGAATGACTGTTGGACATTTGGATGGCCTCCAAAGGCTAGAGTAGGAGCTCTTGATGTTGAATACGCCGAGAGATAATTGATGATAAGAAGACTTGAGACTTGATCACTTGATGTTGAGATTCTAAAGAAGAATGATTGAAAATTGATGTGAAGAGAGAAACAATGCAGTGATATTGTCACATGTCTGCCTTGAGAAAAATCATTCTCGGAAATTTCCAGATGACTATGAACTAATTTGGAAATGAAAGCTCATGAATTGAAATTTTAGATCCCTAAGAGAGGTGGAAAACAATCTTAAATAATCATTGGCATTTGAGCGAATTGCTAGAAATTTTGGTATGTTTGATATTTGAAATGAAAATAGATGGAACAACTTGCTAAAATGGGGTTTTTGTTTTGTATTTCGGGGATGGATTCGTTGGGTCATTTTTAGGTGTGTGATATTTTTTGGGGAAAGGATAAAATAGGCTTGATTAGGTTTGATTTTGTTTATTTTTGGATTTAGAAGGTTCTTGGATGATTTTGTAGGATTATGTGAGAAGGGGTTATGTTGGTAAAATTTAATTGATTAATAAAGGACATGGAGTGTAGGACTTAGGATTATAAGGTAGGTATTAATTAATTAATGGAGGATATAGGTTTATAAGTGTATAACCTAAGATATGAGATGTTGTGCTTATTTAATTAATGAATAAAGATGAAGGGTATGAAAGTAATATGTTAATTAATGAGGGATGTGGATTTATATGAGGTAAGTATGGTGATGATGTTGATGTTGATGTACTTAATAAAGATGAGGGGTAATTACTCTGGTGTTGTTGAGCCCCGATAAGACCAAGTACCCGAGGCGCAAAGGCTCACACCCAAGTAACTTCAACAAGACACAAAGGTTTTCACCCAGAAGAACAAGCTCGGGACTTAGCCGTAGTTCGGACCACGCTTAGAGTTGTAATAGAGAACATGTGGATATGGGGCCAAGCTTGTACCCACCCGATGTGGAACAAACATTAGAATTTGTGGTTATTACTAGAGATATTACTTGGTGTGGGTGCCTCTGCTATTCTCGTTGGTCTTTAAGAATGAGAAGGGATTTATCTTGGAAAACATTAAATCTCTATGTAGTGTTGGAATATTGACCAAAAAGGACAAAAGATATGGAGGTTACATTGGGGAGAATGACATCCATTTTGTATTCTATGGTTGTAAAGTCCCTTGTTTAGTGCTAATAAAACTAATTTTTCTGCAATCATAGGAAGGTGTTTTTGATAAATGAAATATGGGAATGTTGCATTCTAAGTTGGTCATACTTGACAACAGTTGATTAATAATCATGTAGTCTATGCAAAATTAAAGGCAAATGGAAATCTGGATCCCTCCTCTAAGGGGGACGGCCGTTGCAAGTTTTCCATGGTGGGGAATGTTGCCGCCTGACATGGAGATTATGGTTGGTTCTTTGCCCCCGTGTGGGGCATTATTATTCCATTACAAATACAGATGCCCAAACATGATGGTTGGAAGGTGGATCCGACCTCGGTCGAGTCAAACAAAGTGGAGTGTTTATCACTCCTCGGGATGAACCTCCTCCTCTCGGAGTGGTGACTTCGCCTAGTTTTCTATTTTTTTTTTTTTTCTAGTGGTCTTTAGTTTCCCTTTAGGTATTTCATTGTAGCTTACATGACCTTTTTTATACCCTACATGGCATTTTGTGAGACCGTGGATTTTGCAGTCACCGCTACTAATGTAACTCTCTTTTATTACCTTTAATTTAAGGGCAATTCCAAAGTAAATAACATATTTATATATATATTGTTCCTCAAGGTTTTTGCAACATGGAAAGGTAGAAAACACACACAATTGGAAGATGTTGCCTCACTTTTACCATTTCTACAATTAGAGGGTATATTGGTTTATGTTTCTTGTTGATTAACTAAAATTGACTAAACTAATTTAGTAAAAGATAGTTAATCTAATCTAGGAACATATATAACACAATAAGTAAATGCTCTAAACCAATATTTAAATGAGATAAGTAAATAGACTTAATGAAATTTAAAACCCTAATGTGCAAGAAGGGAAAGGAAAGAACTCAACCGAATAATGGAATCCTATCGTGTCCGTGTCAAGTGATGCACATAAAATTAGAAAGTAGGAACGACTATTTCGGGTCCCATAGTGGACAAATTTGGATGATGTGGTTAGACCGGAGCACTTGGAGAAGGTCTGGTGCACCTGTGGGTGCTTTGGTCTGCAATCTAGGTGCCCTAGTTTTTCTAGAAGTTCGCTTAGTACTCACAATGCCCGAAGGTGATATGGAATATTTGCTTCTTGTTGCGTCACTTTCTCTATATTGCGCCAATGCTCCAATTATTCCAAGAGGAATAAATAACATGCACAAGACCAAAAGGAACTATCAAAACCCTAAAAAAAGAAATATGCAGAATGAATGGGTCAGGATGACCTCACTCGCCTACCACAAAAGTGGGCTTACTAATCGAGTGTTGCACTACATTTCAGATGCGGATGTAGTTCTTGTGTGTGTGCATGCCATTCCTTAGGTGTTCTTGTGTCAGTCACACTTTTTGACGTAACGAGAAATAGCTAGATGTAGTAGAATGTGTGCATGAAATAGAATAGAATCCCCCTATGAAGTGTGATGTAGATTGTCCTAGCTTATGCTTTGATGATGGAGCTATGTAGATGTCAATGCAATCGATGATCCAAAATCATAAGTAAAATTGAAACATTCATCCATAATTTTTCTTTAATTAATGATTTTTTGGATTAAATTCGATAGCATGGCTTTCTTGTATTTTTAATTAAAATTAAAAATATGTGAGTATTGAGAAATAAGAGAAAATGCTAGGAAAAACCATCAAGAGAAACGACGCCACTTGATAACGAAGTTCAACACTTGTGACCTATGTCTCTAGGTCCAATTTAAAGGGATCGATCTATTAACATTCAAAATAAATGACATTTACAATCAATATCACCAATGGATTTTCTCTCGAAAAATCAGGCCTAGTCACTTTTTACTTCATCTCAAAATTCCTCTCCTAGCTTCCGGTATGAGCCTTTCTTTCCCAAAGCCTGTAACCTGTTTGCATTCAAATACAACGTGACTCCTTTTATAGTGTTTAACATAGCATGGCGCACTGGTTACGGGCTTAATACTCTATACAAGTGGCCCAGGTTCGACCTCCACAACTTCCCCATGTCATTTGCATTTAAAAATGCAAGTGGCATCTTTCCCATGTGATTTGTATTTAAAATGTAACTTGCATTTAAAAATGCAAGTGGCCTCTTTCCCATGTGCTTTGTATTTAAAAATGCAAGTGGCTTTTTGTTTTGTATTTAAAAATGCAAGTGGCCTTTTGTTTTGTCTTTAAAAATGTAAGTAGTCTTTTGCTTTGTAATTAAAAATGCAAGTGGAATTATCCCACATGCATAGTGGGGTGGCCTAGTTGGGTATTTAAATGCTAGTGCTTTGTAATGCATATACAAATGATTGAGCTTGGGGGGATAATGTGACCCACATGGAGGAGATAAGGAGATTAGTTTTGTGTGAAGATAGTTGTGCCACGTGTCACTATTTCATTGGTCCACTTAGTAGACATGCACGTGTCCATGTCACCTACGCGTAGTCCATTTTTTACCAGTTGACAAAAACATTCAGTGGACCATAACTTTTTCATACATGCCCTGTTTTCTGCAAACAAGATATCACCGAAAAGCTCTAATTTTTCTCTATGCAATGCAATTGCTGGAAACTGATTCTAAGAAGATTATAGATTAGTGAAATTCTCAGTGCGGATCTTCTGGATCAATAGATGGATGCAAATCTAGATAGAGTGATAGTAGTGTATGATGTCGGGTCCCTCATTACGGTCTCATAACTTTATATTTATAGGGTTCTCTTGCTCTAATTTCGTAATCAACCTAGAAAAGGCCGACCCCAAGAAAGATAAATATGAAAAACAGCTAGAAGAGGCCCAAAAAGTGGCAAAAAAGTGCTAGAAGGATTAGGGCACCCCAGTAGGACCAGGGCGCTCATGGGCACCCCAGTATTAAATCTGGGCACACCAGCCGAGGCTAAAATTACGTAGGATGTCCAGAAATGGATGGGCATGTGTGTGCAATAGGTCACAAATTACGAAATAAAATAAACAAGATGGCCAAAGGACGAGTGTTAATTAGTACTTTCTTTACTCAAGAATATTCTAAATAGTAGTATCTGACTGAGATAAATAAAATGTCTAAAGTGTAAGATTTTGTGACTACACTTACAATGCAAGACATTGAAAACAAATTCGTATGTCTAAAGAGATTTTGCTTGGTATCCAATGGAATGGAGCGCAATTTGGATGTTAATATGACCTCGCGACATATATTAACTAAAAATCAAATATGTTTTGTGAGAGAATAAGTCACCATATAAGATGCTCCCTAGATTTTGCACGTGTTTATATGTTTTCCCTATTAGAATATTTTTCTCTTAAATGTCATACCTATAGGTCGAACCTAAATTTTTTTGTTCATTAAGCATTGAACAAAGTTTTTTATGTGACGAGTACCAATCTCTAACAACGTGCAACAAATTGTGACACTACATTGCAACACTGTATTGCGTTCATGCAACATGCCCACTGACCAAAATCTAAATTCCTTTTTGTAAACAAATCTATGATGTCTGATGGTTGAAGAAAAAAACTTATCCGCTACCCAAAGAATCTATCCCTGTTTTCCGTTATGTTGTCAGATATAGAGGTGGTGAAGAAGTTAGACCCAAGCCCATTTGGGGGGAATTCGCTTGTGCCTTATGCAAGTAGTTGTTGAGATAGGGACATGTTGTGGAGACTTGATATCTCATGTGAGACAAGTTTGAATGCAGAAAAGATGAAGACACACACACACCAAATCAAAAGAGGTATATCGATAATATATTTAGATTGTTCCAACCCAAATAATAATGTCTATCTATGCTCCACTTTTTCGTCTCGATCTCTCCTGCATTGGTCACACAAGTTAGAATATGAGATGGAAAATATTAAAAAACTCAATGTGGGAAATGTATTAATGTTGGGCATTGGTATTTTCACGGTAAGCAAAGGGTGGCACACTACTTTCCAAATGAAGAAATAATTTATATGTGAATAGATAAGATGGTGTTTCCATGTTTTACAAAAGGTTAGAACAATTTCCAACGTACCTAAAAATGGGACACTTTTTTATATTATAACTTTAATAAGTTCATTTTGTTTATATATATATGAGATGATAAATATGAGAGAATGATATATATATAGAATATATATATATATTTATATATATATATATATATTAACTAAGCATTAGGGTAGGCCCAAAAAAAACTACAATAATCGTATTGTTAAGACGTAATTGAGGAAGGGATAATCGAAAACATTATTTAAAAATATTAAATAACAAGACAATGTTGTCATGAAAGAGGAGGGTCGGTTGTTAGAGGACATGTGTAATAAAATAAATCAACATTGTAAGTGTGAAGGTGACTCAGAGAAATATTTGTCCTGTAAGCCAATAAAATTGTTACAAGTTATGATATATTAATCTAAATATTCCATGCTGCCACTGTATCGGTCTGGTTCACATTATTGACGTAAGTTCCATTTACTTGGTCTCCTTCAAATGGTTATAAAAACTAGGTGTTATATGGAGTCGGTGTGGGCAATTAAAAGTCAAAAGAAATTGAGACGATCAGATTTAATTTAGTTGACGAAAACAAACCATTGAACAGTGCCATTCATTATAAAAAAACGTATATGGACATGAAACCGCGTGAAATGAAAGGGAGAACTGAACTTTCGTGTGGAATATGAGAGCCCCACATACTTTCGCTTTCAGTTTTTCATACGCCATGTTTGATTTTATTTTTGAATGTTGGAATCTTTTCCTTTAATTAGTACAGGTAACATTTGTATTATTATCATTACTTTTCAAAATAATAAAAAAAGTTAAGTTAGAGCGTTAAACTTCCACCAAACTCATGTCATCTGAAAATAATGGTGATGTCTCTTATGTCCCCATATGTCCTCTCTCTTTGGCTTCTCTTATGAAAAATCGTTTAATCAAAAAAATGTTAACGTTTTCCATTTCATATAAGTTTCTCCTTATTTTTTTTTGTTTTTGTTTGTTTATGATTGGGATTTTATGATCACGCATGATTTTTTTTTTTTTCGTGCGGGGGAGGGGGGTAAATTTAATTATATTTGGATGAATTATTACTAAACTTATTGTTCTATGCATTTGCATTGTTTGTTCAAGATTGGAATATGAGTTGTAAGTGTTAATTTTCTAGAGGGTTGATTTTGTAAGAAATGTTGAAAGCAAATTCATAAGGTGTGCTTGAATTTAAATTTATTGTTTTGGAGGATTTGATGATTATATTATATGACCACCTTGTTTTGTTGAGTTTCTTATTTAGAATATCCTTGTTTGATATGTGAACTTGTCAACATATTCATATGAATCTTTATTGTAGCTCAGTGTAAATGTTATCGAAAGAAGGGTTAGTTTTCCACTGTTTTGTTAACTTGATGGGTTATTTCTCTTCCTTTACTTTGTATGTGCATCTTCATGTTTTGTTTAGTGAGTGAGACAGAGACTTTTGCCTTTGCTCCATTCCTTTTCTATAAGGGTTATCCCTTTTCTAATGCAATATTATTATGATCATTGTCTTTACTAAACACTTGTGTAAAAATAAACCAAATTGAAATATTTTACTCCGAAAAACAAAATGAATCTAATCCACTGCTTTGTTATATCATATCTTGCAGTGGTTATTAAAACTGAGAATGTTATATATGAAACATCCATTTTTAGAGTTTAATAGAAAAATGACTTCTAGGATTTTTTTCCATATTTGTATTATAATATGGATCATTTTACATGGAAAATACACCCAAATGGTTGTGGTTATAAACTTGTTAGTGGAAACGCAAAAAATAAATCATACCTTTTTTGTTCCCTTAGTTCAATTTATTCACCCTTATTATCATGAGCATTGGATAATACTATAACATTATGGGGTTGAATACAAACATGTTGGACATTCGTGTTTAAAGTATGAGGAAAAAATCACTAAAACTACAATAAGTTTCCATCCAAGTGCATGATTATGTCTTGATGCAAAGGATCGTGTCAATTTCATCTAACATCAAAACAAAATCACAAATCAATCCCTTTACTTATTGACTATCTTGTTTATAAAAGTTTTGCAACTTATCAAATTGACCTTAGAAAGCAATTTTGGTTCTTCCAAGCACTATGTACCCTTGATCTTTCATCTCGTTTCCAAGCCCTCTCATTTATCATTACCTCTGAATTCAAGAAACTTGATCTACCTCTTTCTTTTTCCTTGTGATCAATTTCTTGTCCACAAAGGTCTTAAACAACTCTAGCCTTATTTGGTTTATGGTCTATGTAACGCCCACATTTTTACACACACAAATACAATAGTAAAAATACCGAATAATTTTTTTGACTTACATTGCTCACTACACAAAACCACAAGGACTCTAGGTAGAGAACTTCAACAACGCATAAGACACTTACATAAGTCATCAACTCAAATAGACACATGACAACACCATATACATGTCGATGCCACGCTTTCCCCAATGAACGAATGCTAACAATGACCCAACCACAAGAAAAAGGGACCCAAGGATTGAATAACCCATAACACATCATCACCATGATTACATCTCGCCACAATTAACATTCTAAGAAAATTATTATGCAAGGATAATTTTATCCTTTTTCCACCTACAGATTCTTAAATTCATTTCACATTCAACTTACAATTTAACCATTTAATTTGGCTCTTTATCCCTTACGAAAATCTCCATAACTTACATAATTATTTGCCATATTTCAAATTGCATACAAAGTTCCTAATTCTCTCATTCTTATGTTAAGATTATGCTTCTCAAACATTTATTCAATGTTTAAATTTTACCCTTACTACACAAGGGAATCTAACGTGATGTTAAGAAAGAAATCTTAGGATTTAAGGGAGATTTAGATTCAAGATACCTTTTCCCCATAAATATTCTTCGATCATGGTATATTTATTTCCCTACCATAGTTAATATAGTTCAATAACTTGTTGAATCCATTCAACATTTCCACATCAAGAAATTTTATTTAGATTTATATATATTTTTGTTTCTCGAAGTTTGATCTCCCAAGGGCAATTCATATTCTTTCTAACACATGAAAATGTTTAATTGAGTTACAAGAACTCCAAGAGTGACATTATTCCCAACCTCAAATCTCGTTTTACTCTTACATCGCGCTATGGTCTCATTATTAGCATTGTTTTATAATAATTGTAAACAAAATAACACATATTTTTCACTAATGGATTCACTACTACAAGGAGTGTAACCTAGCACGAGACATCCCATTTATTTGCTTTTATACAATGTAGTGTTAAACACATGTTGCAACCAAAACATCCACTTGTGTCATTTAAATCCCACCATGAGATCAATCATAGGAATATTAGTTACTACCTTTGTTTGGTTTTGCGCCACTCATTAGGGTACAAAGGGAAACTGGGAACATGGGGTAACGAGACCCCCTTTTTTTTTTCTACACTTCTCATAAGACAATTTATTTTAATTACAATTACATTTTCTAAGAGTTATGCACAATTTCCACCAGCAAGTTAACCCCCTTAATCAGCCAAGGTTTGGTTTTATTCCAATTGCACCTAAGGAACTACGCCCCAACTATATAAGAGTTTAAGGTGAAAGAACATATTTATGCTAAACAACTTTCATGAAAAACCAAGGTAACACATTTATCTGCAAGGAACTAAAGAGATCGTTAACAAGAGTTATGTCATAGTACAACTATTTCACTAGCTCCATTGGTATCGTCTGGATCCCACAAGGAATTCATTCGATCATGAAGTTGATTTCTAGATATAAATTCGTAAGACTTGGTAGTCCACTAGAATCATAAGGAAGTGTTTGTTCTTCTTACACCAGAAATAGTTTGACCATGTCATTCCTAATCATCGGGTTTATGACGATGTCACTAAACATACCGACTATGATAATAATTCAAACTAGGGATCTTATTTACTTAAGCCAGAAGGTGACATCGAGTGTAGAGATTGAAGTTTATCCTAAGGTTTTAGTTTTCTACACTAAAATAATTCACGCAGAAGGGCAAAGTTATACACGAGTCTTATACTAGGGTTGAGTGTTTCATTTAGATCTATTTATTACATTTACAAGGTAATAATACAACACACTAATTAATTAATCATCTATTGAACACTAGAAATGCACTACAATATTTTAAATTCAAATTAATTTAGCATACATATCCAACTTTTACAATACAAAATTTGAGGATCAAAATAACACTCATGTGTAGATGAACATTCCCCTTAAACCCTAGCATCTAAAATATTACAGAACTTCAATTATAAACCTTTTCATACTTCGCAAAATGTTGAAATATCCTCTACAGTTTCATTTAACATATATACCGAACCCCCACTTTTTCCCCATATGTAAATATGAATCAAAAGAACACCTATATTTAAATGTACATTTCCCATAACACCCCTAAAACTAGCATCTCATTCATATTACCAAATTTCAATAAATAACTTTACTTATAACATAACAATACATAAAAATTTACTTCTATTAACATTCATAAATTCTAACAATATACAATGAATTACACCCACGTCGTTCCACCATCTTACTTGTATCCTGCAAAAACATGTGAGCATGAAATCAACACTACATTCACTTGGCATGGTATCCACCTAGGTTTAACATTATTAATGTTTTTAGTTCCCCATCTACATAATAATAATAATTTGCATTCAAAAGGAGAGGGTTAGAGACACATATTAATTTCATTTCACTTCACTTCATTCTTTTTAACCAAGGAGAGAAAATCACTATTTGGTCAAAGTTCAATTTGACACAAGTCACATGATAGAGTTTCAAACAATTATTTGCAAGTGTCAACAAGTTTCCAAGGGGATTTGGTAACTCGACAAGGTTCCTATAACTTCCTTTTTACGTGTTCCCACTAGCTGCAAAAAGTTCAATTTAGGCTCAAAGGCTAAGAAACCACTTTCAAACGTTATCTTCTAGTGAGAAAAATACCACGGGTAAGTTCCTATGTGTCATCCTATACACCAAGAATTCACAGGAATTGATGAAATTTAGAATTGGTGAATGGTTTACGATTGGCGGCCAGTTTTCCGAGGCCATCGATTGTAATTGACCTAGTTGTAAATGATCAAAAGTTAGCTCGAGGGCTCAGAAAACCACATCCAAAACTAACGTTTGATGGAAAATGCACAACAAGAAACTTCCTACAAGTTCCCCTATATATGGATAATTCACCAGAGTCGACGGGATTGAGAACTAACAAACGGTTTTCAAATAATGACAAGTTTTTAGAGCCACCGGTCGTAATTGGTCCAGTTTTGACCTAGTCAAATTGTGACCGAAGGCCTACAAAATGCCTTTTCCAAACTATCAAGAAGAGTGTTTTTCCCCAAATTGAAGGTTCCAGGAAATTGTCTAGTAAAAATACTAGTGGTTTGCGATGGCGGGAAAACATTTCTTTGTTGAGGGTCCAAACAACAGGGTGATACAAAACCCCACTTTTAAGTTTTAGTATCTTCTTGAGAGTGCAAATGGGGTAATAGGACTCCAAGAGGAGCGGGGAAGAGAGTACAAACAATCGATTGGGGTCAATCTAAAGCTAGATGTGACTCTCCTCATATCAAGGAATACATACGACACTTGATCTCTCTTTTACGGGGTTCAAATGTTGTTTTGCATGTCTCTAAATGTGGTGTTTTTCCAACTTTGCAAGTAATGAAAAAGGTTGTGTTTAGTTGATGAATCATCTAACTCTCGACAATATCAAGGACACAAGCATCCGATTCGATGCTCGAGTTGAGTCATATGAGGTTATGGTGGCAACCACAGTTGATGTTCAAATGGTAACACGTTTCAAAATCACAAGGTGGGGAATTATTGCTTTACACTATTTAAGTTTGGTTACATAGCTAATTATAAAATTATTCAATGGTTTAATGTTTCTAATATAATGCAAATGAAGAACCAAATTATAAAAATTATAGAAGATGGAGGTAAGGAGACCATGCATGGTAATACCAACGTCTGTAGAGTATGACATAGTCCATGCGGTTTCACTCACACTCTAGAAGGATTTAAATATCCTTTAGCATTTTGTCAAACAGTTCACATGTTATGTGCATGCCTCCTTATTTTCATGGATGTACTATCTTTCTCCACTTTACAGTCTTGGTCACACTCACATTATTCTTGCATGAGCAAAAAGGTAGATCTTAGCTGCCAGATCAAAAGTTTTAGACTAAGATATCATATGCTTTCTTCTAGTATTGAGTGCAAATAACTCTCTAATTTACAAGGAGGTAATTTTATTAATAAAACCATCAAAGTGCGTCATGAATGTCCAAGTCTAAAAGAGATTCCTTGTTTTCTTAATTTAAGATCTTATGTACTTGCTCTAGGTTAAAGCAGTTAACTTCTTGCTCGTTTTAGCCATGAAATTTGTGAAGAAAAGAGTCGATAGCCAAAAATAAATCAAATAAAATTTAAACTTCTAGCATGTTGGATCTAAACATGGCGTAAGCTGGGAGAACTGACAAATCAGCTTTCCATTAATATTTGATCGATGCCCAAACCCGTCCCAAATATCTTATCCTGGAACATCTGGGAGATCACATAGTTTAAGTCGTTCTGTCAAACAATTGTTGTGCCTTGTATATGCATCCAAATTCTACTGACCGCATCATGGAGGAGAAAAGGTCCCTCTGCCACCATAGAGAGATGCTAGCAAATGTTGAGGAGATGTTACATGTTTTGGTTACAAAACTCAACCTTCTGTAACCCCTTTTATGAATCTAAAACCATTGCAGACATGTTTTACCAAAAAAAATCCCTTTGTTCATTATGCTTAGCTCAACGTCCCCCCCTTTAAAATGCTATAATGAAAACTTAGTTTCAAAAATCACAAGGTGGGGAATTATTGCTTTACACTGTTTAAGTTTGGTTACATAACTAATTATAAAATTATTCAGTGGTTTAATGTTTTTAATATAATGCAAATAAAGAACCAAAATACAAAAGTCATAGAAGATGAAGGTAAGGAGACCATGCATGGTAATACCAACGTCCATAGAGTATGACGTAGTCTAGGCGGTTTCACTCGCACTCCAAAAGGATTCAACTCTCCTTTAGCATTTTGTCAAATAGTTCACATGTTATGTGCATACCTCCTTATTTTCGTAAGGTGTGCTTGAATTTAGATTTATTATTTTTGAGGATTTGATGATTATATTATCTCGACCTCCTTTTTTCTTGAGTTTCTTATTTAGAATATCCTTGTTTGATATGTGAACTTGTCAACATATTCATATGAATATTTATTGTAGCTCAGTGTAAATGTTATCAAAAGCAGGTTAGTTTTCCACTGTTTTGTTAACTTGATGGGTTATTTCTCTTCCTTTACTTTGTATGTGCATCTTCATGCTTTGTTTAGTGAGTGAAGGAGAGACTTTTCCTTTTCTCCATTCCTTTTCCCATAGGGGTTATCCCTTTTCTCATAGGGGTTATCCCTTTTCTCAATGAAATATTGTTATGATCGTTGTCTTTACTAAACACTTGTGTAAAAATAAACCAAACTGAAATATTTTACTCTGAAAAACAAAATGAATCTCATCCAATGCTTGGTTATATCATATCTTGCAGTGGTTATTAAAATTGAGAATGTTATATATTAAACATCCATTTTCGAGTTTAATAGAAAAATGACTTCTAGGAAAATTTTCCATATCTGTATTATAATATGGATCATTTTGCATGGAAAATGCACCCAAATGGTTGTGGTTATAAAATTGTTAGTGGAAACGCAAAATAAATCATATCTTTTTTTTGCGCCAAGTTCAATTTATTCATTCGTATTAGCGTGAGCATTGTATAATACTATAACATTGTGGGGTTAATACAAACATGTTGGAAATTCATGTTTATGGTATGAGGAAAAACTCACTAAAACACAAGAAATTTCCCTTACAATAAGTTTCGATCCAAGTGCATGATTATGTATTGATGCAAAGGATCATGCTAATTTCATCTAACATCAAAACAAAATCACAAATCAATCCCTTTACTCATTGACTATCTTTTTTATATTTTTTTTGCAAAGTATCAAATTGACCTTACAAAGCAATTTTGGTTCCTCCAAGCACTATGTACCCCAATCTTTCATCTCCTTTGCAAGACCCTATCATTTATCATTACCTCTGAATTCAAGAAACTTTATCTACCTCTTCCTTTTTCCTTGTGATCAACTTCTTGTCCACAAAGGTCTTAAACAACTCTAGCCTTATTTGGTTTATGGTCTATGTAACGCCCACATTTTTACACACACAAATACAACAGTAAAAATACCAGAAGAATTTTGTTGACTTACATTGCTCACTAGACAACACCATAAGGAATCAAAGTAAAGAACCTCAACAACACATAAGACACTTACATAATTCATCAAATCACATAAACACAAAACAACACCATATACATATTGATGCCACACTTTCCGCAATGAACGAATGCTAACAATGACCCAACCACAAGAAAAAGGGACCCAAGGATTGGAAAACCCACAACACATCATCACCATGATTACATCTTAGTTACATTTAACATTCTAAGAAAATTATTATGTAAGGATAATTTTATCCTTTTTCCACCTACGAATTCTTAAATTCATTTCACATTCAACTTACAGTTCAACCATTTAAGTTGGTGTTAGTGCAAAATCACAACACCCCCGAATGGCCTCGGATTTGAATGGGGCATTCGGTGTGATTGCATAACATGGAACATCTCTCAAAGTGTGGGAATTTGAAATCGAGAGAGCTCTCCGGATGAAGGCCGGTTCCTATTCCTTTGTTAAGGTGCACACATAAAATTTGCAGAGGATCTATTCTAAAATCTATTCTAACTTTCCAAGGAGACAAGGTTAAGAAGATGCAATAAATTAAACCTAAACTAACAAGGTGATGCACCAAAGGAATGCTAAACACCGACTTTGCTATCAAACACAAACCATTAAAATATAATACAACCAATATGCACAGATAACCAATATTGCAATGAAAGATCAGATAAAGGAAATGAACACAAGAGAGTGTTGAAATCATCCACAAACATGTATTATTGCTTCACAAATTGATACAGAACATTACAATGGCCAAGAGGAAAAAAACTTGCATTACAGTCTTAATAGAAGGTTCGAACTCCCCAAATTCGTCTGCAGACTAGAGAAGAAGGGAGGGTGCAAAACCAAAATGTACAATGCATTACAACGAGCCAAGCTCTTACCTTTATAGGTGAAGTGAAGAGAGGAGAAGAAAAGGAGGTGGGAAATCTGATTTGGAAGCTCAACTACTAGCCATCAATGCCCCTGCAAATCCACCTACAATCTATCAAGTATGCCTCTCCATGTCTATTTGGCGTGTTGAAGAAGGAAGAATGAAATCAAATCAAATCTGATCTAGTTAAGCAATTGGATCACATATTAATGGCATGAAATATGTTTTACAAATTTTCACCCAAATCAAGATATCCAGTCGGTTTTCCATGTCTGTTGGCATGTTGGAGAAGGAAGGATGGCAGATTAGATCAAATCTGATCTGGTTGTTGAAGCAATCGGATCATACATTAATGGTATGAAAGACATTTTCCTATTTTTCACCCACCTAACCTTGTCAAAATTAAAGTTTCAAGCTTCCATGGTGTAGAGGAGGTCGAGACCTTTCCAATGGTACCAAATTTGTTGAATTTTGAGCACTGGATCGAAAGTTATGCCCATTTGAATATTTGAATCGAATATGTACAAAAATGGTAGAAAAAACAAGTTTTGCAAAATGGATCCGCGGGCCCAAAATTCACTTTTTCCCAAAAGCCCCACAAGCCCACAACCTTCTCATTTTCCATTTGTCATCCTCGGGCCTGCCGACCCACATTTTCCACTTAGCAAAGAAATCCTCCCAGGCTCGCTTCCCGCTTTGACTTGAAACATGGCCACGTGTAGAGTGGCGCACATTTGGGACTTACTTTTGGATTCCCCCCCTGAAAGAGCACCGAAGAGACATGTGGCTCCTTCGTGGCCTTGCTCTCTTCTTTTTGTTTTGGATAAGTTCCTTTTGTTTGGCGAGGCCATATGTCTAACCCTAGGCACGTGGAGGGCCGTGCACTTGTTTGGGATTGGCCTTTGGGTCTGACCCTTGAAGATGCGCTGATGAAACACGTGGAGGCTTCGTTGTCTCTTCTTTCCTTACCCGATTCAACGGTCGTCTCTCTGTCCCCCTTTTGGACCTTGGACACATGGAGGGTTGGCGCTAGTTTAGGGTCTTTCCTTGGGTTGCTCCTTTGAAATTGCACCGATGAGGCATGTGGCACCTTCCACAGGCCCCTTTATACTTAGCCGATTTGGGTCTGCTCCACTTTCTCCATGTTTTGACTACGTGGTGGGTTGGCACTCATTTGGGGGACCGCCTTTGGATTTTACTTTTGGAGTAGTGCCTAAGAGACACGTGGGGCTCTCTGCGCTGTCCTTATACTTTTAACGACCGACTCTACTTTTTTTGACCACGGGACACGTGGAGGGCCAACGCTTGCTTGGGGTCTACCTTCATATTTTACTTTTGGAGTTGTGCCATTGGGATGTGTGGAGGCATCCACTGGTTCCTCTTTACTTAGCCAATTCTATGGACAGCTCTTCCCGAGCCGTTTTGCTGGCAGAGACAATGTGTCTAACATGAGACACGTGGAGGCTTCTCGCATGTTTAGGACCTGATTTTGGATTCAACTTTGAAGATGCGTCAGATGTTGACACATGGCATCTTCCGACTCCCATACTTAATCTTCGGGGCCTCAAGTGAACATTGTGTGAAGTCCCAAAACTTTGAGTCTTTCCCGTTTTCTTCATTTTGAGCTCTGATCTCTTTTTGATGCCGTTGGCCTCCTTTGCCGACCCTACTCCTTCATTGTTGGATGTGGGCTCGCATGACTAAACTGATCCTTCCAATTTTATTTTGCGTGGGGTCTTGTTTGATCAATTTTTCCGGGGGGAAAATTTGGGATAACATTTGGCTCTTTATCCCTTATGACAATCTCCATAACTTACATAATTATTTTCCATATTTCAAATTGCATACAAAGTTCCTAATTCTCTCATTATTATGTTAAGATTATGCTTCTCAAACATTTATTCAATGTTTAAATTTTACCCTTGCTACACAAGTGAATCTGACGTGATGTCAAGAAAGAAATCTTAGGATTTAAGGGAGATTTAGATTCAAGATACCTTTTTCCCATAAACATTCTTCGATCACGGTATATTTATTTCCCTACCATAGTTAATATAGTTCAATAACTTGTTGAATCCATTCAACATTTCCACATCAAGAAATTATATATATATATATATATATATATATATATATATTTGTTTTCTTAAGTTGATCTCCCAAGGGCAATTCATATTCTCTCTAACACATGAAAATTTTCAATTGAGTTATAAGGACTCTAAGAGTGACATTATTCCTAACCTCAAATATCATTTTACTCTTATATGCTTTACTCTTACATCACACTATGGTCTAATTATTAGCGTTGTTTTATAACAATTGTAAACCAAAAAAACACATTTTTTCACTAATGGATTCGCTACTACAAGGAGTGTAACCTAGCACAAGACATCCCATTTCTTTGCTCTTATACACTACAATGTTAAACACATGCTACAACTAAGACATCCACTTGTGTCATTTAAATCCCACCACGAGATCAATCATAGGAATATCACTTACTACCTTTGTTTGGTTTTGTGTCACTCATTAGGGTACAAAGGGAAACTTGGCACATGGGGTAACGAGACCCCCATTTTTTTGTTTCTAAACTTCTCTTAAGATAATTTATTTTAAATATAGTTGCATTTTCTAAGAGTTATGCACAATTTCCACCCACCAGTTAACCCCCTTAATCAGCCAAGGTTTGGTTTAATTCCAATTACACCTAAGGATCTACACCCCAACTATATACGAGTTTAAGGTGAGAGAACATATTTATGGTAAAAACCTTCATGAGAAACCAAGGTGTTATGTTTTTAGTATCCAAGGTAACACATTTATCTACAAGGAACTAAAGAGATCGTTAACATGAGTTAAGTCATAGTACAACTATTTACCTAGCTCCATTTGTGTCATCTGGATCCCACAAGGAATTCATTCGATCATAAAGTTGATTTCTAGATCTAACTTTGTAAGACTTGGCAGTCCACTAGGATCCTAAGGAAGTGTTTGTTCTGCTTACACCAGAAATAGTTTGACCATGTCATTCCTAACCGCCCCTTTATACTTAGTTTTGCTGACGATGTTAGCTAAAACATACCGACTATGATGATAATTCAACTAGGGATCTTATTTACTTAATCCAGAAGGTGACATCGAGTGTAGAGATTGAAGTTTATCCTAAGGTTTTAGTTTTATACACTAACATAATTCACGCATGAAGGGTAGTTATACATGAGTCCTATACTAGGGTTGAGTGTTTTGTTTAGATCTCTTTATTACATTTACAAGGTAAGAATACAACACACTAATTAATTAATCATCTATTAAACACTGGAAATGCACTACAATATTTTAAATTCAAATTCATTTAACATACATATCCAAATTTTACTATACAAAGTTTGAGGATCAAAATAAAGCTCATGTGTAGATGAATATTCCCCTAAACCCTAGTACTAAAAAAATTGTAGAACTTCAATTATAAACCTTTTCATACTTCACAAAATGTAGAAATATCCTCTATAGTTTCATTTAACATCTATACCAAATCCCCTCTTTTTTTCCCATACGTAAATATGAATCAAAAGAACACCTATAGTTAAATGTACATCTCCCAAAGCACCCCTAAAACTAACATCTCATTCATATTGCCAAATTTCAATAAATAACTTTATTGTAACATAACAATACATAAAAATTTCCTTCTATTAACATTCATAAATTCTAACAATATACAATGAATCACACCCACGTTGTTTCACCATCTTACTTGTATCCTGCAAAACATGTGAGCATGAAATCAACGATAAATCGCTGGCATGACATCCACCTAGGTCTAGCATAATTAACATTTTTAGTTCCCCATCTACATAATAATAATAATAATAATTTGCATTCAAAAGGAGAGGGTTAGAGACACATATTTATTTCATTTCACTTCACTTCATTCTTTTTAACCAAGGAGAGAGAAGAGATAGGGAGAGAGAGAATCACTATTTGGTCAAAGTTCAATTTGACACAAGTCACATTGTAGACACCAAAATTGGGTCATACTCCCCTTAAAACCCCATTAATTAAATTAACCATATCCTACCCATTCATATCCCTTAGTGCACATGTTAATTGAATTAATTATCTTAATTAAATTAATTAATAGCCTCACTTAACCACCTCACCTAGCCAATTCACCTAGCCACCTCATTCCATGACCCAATCAAACTTCATTAATGACCCAAGACCAAGTCTAAGCCTATCCTAACCAACTAGGACTTAGTCTAAACCTAGACTTAACTCCTATTAATAAACCTAAAAGGACTCTTACTGATTTTCCAAGATCTATCACTCGAGACTCGGATGAGGATTGAAGACCACACCAAAAATAGCAATAGTCAGGCTATTTTTAGTCACACTATATATCCCCACCTTAACTGAAGTTGGTCCCCTAACTATCGTCGGTTAGGTTAAATACATTTCCAAAAGCATTTTCTAAGGTTGGTAATTCGATTCAGGATCTCACATGAATAAAGACTTCGAGCACTCAAATTTCTGAAGCAATCAGGAAAAGGAAAACACACGGGAGCACTACCAACAACCATTTTCATTCATCATCTTCCTCACGATCATGGATTCACACAGAGAAGCATGGAGGTTCGAACTGTCATGGCACAAACATGACGTCTCTTCTCTTGGGATCTTTGCCATCATTGTCCTCATCACCTATATTCTCTGGACCTATTCTTTAATAAGTACCTGACATCCCTTCATTTATCTTTATTTTCTTTCAGTAACATTTATTATTTATCTCAGTAATTTGTCTTCCTCTATATCCGTACACTCCCTTCCTCCCACCAACCTATCACTTTACCATACCTGTCCCTTTTAGTTGTCTTCACCCTCTTCTAATCATCCTTCAGTCATCAAGGCCATTTTCAACCTCACCCTCACCATTTCCAGCCTATGTGCAATCACGGAGAGTCTATAATCCAGTTTGTAAGAGCTTTTTACTAACTACCCCTACCGATGCCGGTTAGCCAACCAACGTCGGCATCTTGCCTAACCGGCATCGGTCACATAGCCAACGTTGGTTACTGTGTCTAGAAACATACCTCAAACCAACTAGCTCATACCCATTCCCTAATAGCCCAAAATCTCTTGTAATCTTTACCAGACCCTATTCAAAGCTTGTACTAGTCCTGCAACCCAATACCAACCCATCCGTTGACTGTTTTGACCTCAATCACCTTTTACCTGACCTTTCTTATTTGTCTTGTATGAGATACCTAAATCATTTCAATTCCAATAAGATTGTTATTTCATGTTTATTTTGGATAGTATTAATACTGTTATGTAAAAGTGAATTGAGAACCTATTCAGAAGCATCACGCTTCTGGATCTAGCTTCTGCTAGGTAGTCCACTCATTATTTTGTTTAACTCTATCTGGTGGTATTGTTTTGCATTTTACATGTAGTTCCTCCTAGACAAAAGGGATCTCTCGCAATCAACATTGGATCAAGAAATCAAAATGTGTGCACAACCTTCAACCAACATCACAAACATGTATTCCTCCTTAGCCTACTACCTCTCAATATATTTCATTAATTTTTCAAGAATCCGGTGAAACATTTTGGCATGCCAGTGGGACCCATCCGGGGTTCCTTGCATTTATTCATTCTTAGGGAACTGTTGTATGTTTGTTTCTTTTCAAAAAGGAAGTCAAAATTAAATTCTCTCCCTGGGAATCTTCTCGCTTCTATTTTTCTAAGTGACATTGGTATTTTGGGACTATAAATAATTATCTATTTTTATTCTTTCATCCTCATTAGTGAAATTCATTCTCTCTCCTATTCACTCTTTGTTTACATTGAATATCACATTTCAATTTGGGTTCTAAAATACTTGCATTTCATACTTATATGCTTTCATTTTTAGCTCACATTAAAAATGAGGGAAACCTATATGTTGGAAGTCATGCCCAGTTGATGGTTGACATAATTGAATCGTAGAGCACATTCTCTTCTCTCTCTTTTTGCCAAACTGCACAAACATAATTAACACATCTTCTTAAACAACACCTTACCTAGAAGAAGCTGTCAATGATCACACGATCAGAGGATTGACACTGGGCACCCAACTGGTTTCTCTAACTAGTCATTATCAGAGAAAGGACCGCCCCCACCAAAACATAACCTGAAACCACCCTTAGATCTTACCTCTTCATAGGACACCTTTCCAACCAAAAAACGTTTTTCTGTTCATAAATCAGTCTTAAGAAACATAAGCTAAAACATAAAATTCACTTGTAGGATTTCATGTTTTTCTTAGCTTTTTCTTGAGTTGTGTTTTGAGTTGTGAGGTTACGTTCTTCATTTTCTTCTTCCTTTCACACTTCACCATCATAGTTGGTGTATTATGATTGTTTCTAAGTGTGTCGGGTGTTCATTACTATCATATTCATATTTCTAGGTTGACATTCCATTTGACTTAATTCATAATATCATTTTTTCTTCATTTTATTCAAATTTCATAGTGACCGGCATCGGTCCAATGACCATCATAGGTTTACCTAACCGTTGTCATTTTCTAGCTCTTTTTGGTCATTCCACCAAAAACAATACTCATCACATCTTCTATTCATTTTCTAGAGTTCTCAGGACATCATCATACCACTAGAATTTAAAAATCACAGTCAAATACAACTTCTTTATTTCATTTTGCCTCATTTGCAAAACTATTGATTTCCAACAGTAACCGATATAGGTTACCCTAACCGTCATCGGTCACCCTATCACCATCATCGGTTAACCTAACGCCATTGGTTTATGTGTTTTAATTTTTAATTAAAACACCAAATAATTTCACCTCTTGGAATCTATTCTTCTCCATTTCTATTGTTTTTTGTGTCATTTACAGAGAACAATTTACCAGGTCTATGCTAATTCACATGGTTGACTCACACCAAGCCAATGCCCTTGTGTTTCATGTTATCCTTCAACCACTCCCACCTAGCCCATCACCACCTTCTATCTTGTCGCCTATGGATCTAACTCATCCCATCACCATTAGTACCTGCGATGAGGATTTCACAAGACTCCTTGACCAAAATCCCACTGCTCTACGATATTATCTCATCAACTCATCCACTTGGGACACATCAGGACAGTTAGTATATGACATGCCCATATCCATCCCTCGTTCACTCGCCCCCAATTCCATGTCAGTTACCACTAGCTCGGCATTACCTCCTCCACCTTACCACTATGGTATCTCAACGGACCCCACGTCCTCTATAACTACTGCACCTACGACATCTTTTTGCACCTATGGTGTCAACTATCCCTTCATCAACCACCTTGAGCATATCCCCATCTACACCCTCACCTCATATATACTCATTGCATCGCAACCACCCATGGTGTCGGTAACTCATACCCCATTCCAAAACATCATCCTCTCCATCCCGTAGTCTTTACCTCCAATTACCACAAGATTCGTTATGACTACCCCACCTACTCACACATATCACTAACAACCCCCAATATTGTGTATCACCTATTTGGGATATTTTCCACCTACATCTATTCCCCATTCACAGTTCTTGTACTCGGAACCACCATATTCTGAATTTTTCCATGTCATACATCCATCATCAACCCCCTTATACTGCAGGGGGTGCCATTCATCACAACCCACCAACAACCTCATTAAGATGATGATGGAAAAGATGCAAACATTAGAAGCATCAATTTCTAGCTCTCACAACTCCTTAACTTATGATGAAATCTGTAATGAGCCTATTCATCCATCTATTCCCATTCGCCCATACCCTATACATTGGGAAATGCCCAAGTTCAACCGTTTCAATAGTAAAGAGGACCCGCAGAAACACTTACGGTCATTCAAACATGGGTGTTATCTAATTTCCCATGACGATGCTTTACTCCTATGGACATTCCCCATGTCCTTGATAGGACCCACATTAGATTGGTATAGTGGTTTACCTAGACATTCCATTTACTCATTTAACCAAGTGGCTCAAGCATTCTTGGACCATTTCTCAATCAATGTCATCAAAAAGTCACCATGACCGACCTATACTCAACACGATAGTACAACGATGAATCTATCACATATTTCATCACTTGTTGGCAGGCCTTATCAACCAACTAACATTCTAGTTACCTCAAATTGAGCTTATAAAGTTGTTTACTCGGGCTTGTACCAAGCACATCTCACCAACTCTGCAAGTGCAAACCTTCTGTACCTTTGACAAAGCATTTACCATGGCATGAAAAATTGGAAATTTGTGTCGTTGAAGAGAAGAAAATTCAATTGCGTAACAAAAATGTTGCCTTTAAATCAAATGATGCCTTTTTGTCTTAAAAGCCCCAAAATAAGTATTCAAAAGCCAAAGGATTTGCCAATGTAGTAGTTCTCAAATCTAGCCCACCTCATACATCTAACGAAGAAAAACCTTCCTCTAATATTTCTCCTATTCAAACTTTTCAGTTCAGATGGGAGCAACGAAAGTTCACTCTAATAGGGGAGCCTTATTATTTAGTATTAGAAAAACTCCTTAAAGCCGAGCCATTGCTCTTCCACCTATCAAACCACATACTGGTTTCAACCCTGCTCATCCTATGCCTGCATGGTATAAGGAACATTATTATTCTAACTATCATCGCGTAAAATCCCATAGCGATGGTAATTGCATAACTTTCAAGAACATTGTTCAGGAAATGTATGATAATGGAGATCTCGTCCTAGACAACCCAAATGCACTAGAAAATAAAAATTTACATATATTCAATAAGCCATTCCCTAATCATACTCCGTCATCTAATCAAAGTGGTGAGCCTTCAACCAATGACAACAAAGTCTGTGAGGTTCATGTGTGTTTGACATTATACCGACCATTCCTCAATTCCCTCCAATCCCCTCTATTGAGGACATCCTGACACGACCTCCTTTACCCACGAAGGAGCCTACCTCATGTACTCCTCCACCCATATAGGAGTCCCCTTCAGCTCCCCCTTCACCCAAGGAGGATTCCAAAGTATCTGTTGATGTCATTTCACCATCCACCTCACAACCTAGCGAACGACCTGTGGTGTTAACTATCCTACCCATGGGAGAGTCATGCTCACCCTCCTCTCCATCGAAAGAGGACCCTACTTCATCCCACCTGCCATCTCCCCTACTCATGGGGAATCCTTTTACCACGCCACTGCCTGTTGGTGATAATTTCCCATTAGCATTCCAGGATCCCATTTATCTGCTCTCATCTCTCTTACCCATAGAGTCTGAGGCCAATCACTTCCCTGTCTCACAGACATACTTTATAGGGATTGCCACTAAACCAACATCGGCTCCTCTCACAAGAGTGTCATTTTCACGCCTAGATGATTGTTTAGATTACGTTGATAATTCCATGCTTTGGGAATGTCTTCAGCTCCCCTTTTAAACCCAAATGCAAATGTCACCTATAGATACCTCCATGATTTATCCAAAGATATTTTAGGAAACCAAATCAACCCTGACCATGCCTATTGAGACTACCTCTTATTCATCGCCCTTCCTTGCATCCGAAACTTTACCCACAACCAAACCCATTCCTACGCCTAAGAACCTACCTACACCTACAACTTCTCCCATATCTAGACCCATCACTACCTTGGGTGTCATGCCGACATCAAGCCTTGTCCATCCACCTATTAAATTTGATTTATCTACATCTTCCCAAGCCCACACCAAAACTATTCCTCCACCCAAAAGGAAAACCCAACATTCTAGGCCGCATACACCCGTTTCACCCACCACGCATCTGTCACCTTTTCCCCTCCGTCTATCCCGAGACCTCACCTGTTTACCCTGGTCAACCAACCCCTCACCCCAAGCAAATCAAAAGTGTAGCAGCCCACCATTTCATCACTATCCTTTATTACACCCAATTGACTGACATAACCCTCTCCGTCACCTGTATCTTTCTTACCACCTATACCCCCACCAAGTACAATAACTTCATCACTACCTATGAGACTTCCTTCTCTTCAACCTGTACCTTCCACCTCGCCTCTTCCAGCAACCTTTACCGCACCTCCATTATCACCCTGGCTAACCCATCCTCTTCTACCATCTTCCTTCCCTTCTACATCATGTTCTTCTCCCTCACCTTTACCCAAGATGGTACAACCAAAATTGAAAAACCCACTACCCTCCAAAGAGTTAATTAAGCCTACGACACCTTCTATTGCTAGTTCATCTACCACACCTCTACCCAAGCAGGTACCATTAACACCTAAAATAGTAAAACCTACCAAAATAGTGGTCAAACCTATCCCACCTCTAATTCCACCTCCTATAACACCTCTTCCACCACAATCATCCACACCTTCATCCAAACCCACACTCACTTCACATTGTGATCCATTGGCAGGGTCTTATGCCAACATTTTAGCCAACCTTTTAGAGACCTCTGTCATCACATTACCACTGCTTAGACATTACAACCCACTCAAACCCAAACCAAAACGGTTTGACGAGATCAAAATTTACGCCTACTATTGTGTGCCAGGATAAGATGTAGAAAATTGTAAGGCTCTAAAACCGTTCTTCTCCAACTATGTCCTCATGAAGCAAATTTTGATGACAATGATCTTCTTGATGAGGACCCTATTCCATCTTCACCTATCACCACACATTCTCACCCCTTACCTATTCGACGACCCACATCTCCACCTCCACAACCTTTTTACCCTCCTCCATGATTTGAGATTAATATGGTTTGATAAGAGAGTTAGCCAAAACCCCACCAAAATACCAATGTGCCCTACTCATTTCACAAGGCTCTTATCCCACACTATTTTTTTATCCCTCATGATGTTACACCTTCTCTATCTACCTCTCTTCCTTAGATTAACATGATATAAGTCATCACTCATGCCCAGAAAGGAAAATGAAAAGAGAAAGAAACCAACCCATCTACCAATCCTGTGCCTAACATACCATCTGCACCCGCGCCAAAAAATCATCATTCGGGGAACCACATACCCTATTTCTGACGGGGTCACCCACCGTATAATGATAAAATAATTACACCAATCCCACCTAAAAATGTCTTTGTACGACCTCGTCTAAACCTCTGAATCACATCAACAGGCCCTCATGGAGGTTCTACATTCCATCTAGGTTCTCCCTAATGACCCCACACCTGTCGCCTCCATTATCACCCATCACCATGTAGCCTCTCTCACCAAGTCATTTCCTTCCTCTACCCCTGCTACCACTCATCAAATAGTTACCCTCAGCTTCTCCGATGAAGAGATTATACCTCTCCAATCAAATGATCCTGATCCCGCTCTTTTCATCTCTATCTATATTGATAATATACATGTTTAACGCGTTATGATCAATGGTAGTGCCAACATCAACATCATATCCTCCCATGCATACAACCAAATGCACATTCATGCCAATTACATGCATAATAACCCATTTATGTTGTGCTCCTTCAACGACGACATCACTTCCACCCTTAGCAACATTATTCACCACGTTAGTGTGGGCCCCCGTATTGTTTTGGAATTATTCTACATTTTAGAGGGGGAGTTACATTATAACCTGTTTCTTGGCCAACCTTGGATCCGTGTCATGGCTTGTGTTCCTTCAAATTTACATCTTTGTGTTAAATTTGAACATGAAGGACATAACTACACCATCCCAGCTGACCTTTCACCATTTAAAACCTGCAACATGATGTACTGACCTAATGATGTTCTCATACCAGTTAAGTCATCTACCATTGTTGCCACTTCTCCTTCTCCCACAACCCCATCCACCAATGCTACCGATACTTCTCCCGCACTTAACCCCTCTATTCCCACTGTCGTTGTAGCCTATGCAGCTGACCCATTCGCCAACCCATCCACTTCCCAACAAACCAATGCTTCCTCTTCTCAATCACTTACTTGATGCATCTATACCCGCCACCCACATATCTACTACCGATCCTTTAGAAGGTTTTTTCTAACATCTCACTCTAGGGGAGTACCATCTGTACAATGTTAACACATTCCTTACTCCATAAGAGTATGGTAACTTGCGCCAACATCCTTCTATGATCCTCGCATAGGCGAGGTTTTCCTTATGGTCGTACCCACCTTAGTACTAATTTCACATATGGGGGACTTGACACTTCCACCTATTCACCCGAGCTACCTTCCCAAACATGACCATTTTCATCTGACCTCCAATCGCTCAATTTTTTTTACTTTTCCCACACCTTCCTCCACCGTTGTGCATGGAAAGGCTTTGGCTTTGGGTTCTACGAATAAGGCATCCATACTTGTCATCCCATGTACCACTTGTAAACACAAAGAACACAGTGGTATTGGATTTAAAGAACCATCTTCCAAGAAGGCCCACATCAACCTCATCGAGAACGATAAACCTTCTCCACCCCATTCACCAACATCACCACCTTCACCCACGAAGTCTATAGATCCCGAATCCATTCCTCCTAACTTTTTTTTCATGAACACCATTTCCTAGGACCTCTCACTTATCAATGCGATGGTGAGGCTCCCTCTTATCTTCCCTTCATGTATCCTGACATAATTGATGATGATACACCATCCATTAACATCATTCAATTTCAGGATGATGAGTCTATCCTCACCTATGTTTGAGTGGAAGATTCTTATATTCATCAGTCATTGCCTTATGAGACACAAACCATGTTAAATGAATCGACCATCGAAATCAATATTAACACTCAAGGACGACCCACACATTCTAAAGATAGGTCAATCTTTAGATGTTGTTGAACATGAAGCTTTAAATTCTTTCCTTTGGGATTATAGCAATGCTTTTTCTTGGTCCTAAGGTGATATGCCTGGTATTGACCCAAACATTGTGGTCCAAAATATCGTCACCATCCCTAAAGCCAAACCCGTAAAACAAAAGCTGCGGAAAATGCATCCTCGTATTGGCCTTCTTTTCAAAGAAGAACTTCAATGTCTTCTTTCGGTTTCCTTCATCCTACCCATTGATTATCCCCAATGGATCTCTAACATCGTTTCTCTCACAAAAGTGATAGGGGGACTCCGCATTTGCACATTTCTCTCGACCTAAACTTAGCTTGCCCCAAAGACAACTTTCCTCTACCTAGTATTGACCAGCTAGTTGATCTTACCATTGGCCATGAGATGCTCTCACTCATGGATGGTTTTTGGGTTATAACCAAATATTACTCACCCTAGAAGATAAAACAAAACCACCTTCATCACTCCTTGGGGACCTTCTACTATCGTGTCATGCCCTTTGGCCTTAAAAATGCTAGTGCTACATATCAACGGGCCATGACCTATATATTTTATGACATCATGCATTTCATATTGGAAGATTTTTTTGATGATCTTCTTGCCAAATCCAAACATCGGGACAAACACCTTACAGTCCTTAAGGTCATCTTTGACCATCTCATCAAGTATTGTGTTCGCCTTCAACCTAAGAAGTGTGTCTTCGTTGTTATCTCGAGTAAGCTCCTTGGTTTTATTGTTTTTTTCATGGCATAGAAGCCGATCCCTCTAAAATCAAGGCTATTCTCGAAATTCCTCCACTTAATAACCTTCATCAACTTTTTAGTTTGAAAGGAAAGTTACAATCTATTCGTCATTTTATTTTGTAGCTTTTTGACCGCTGCCACCCCTTTCATCATCTCCTCAAAAAGGATGTCTCCTTCAAATGGGATGATGAATGCCACAAATCTTTGATTCCTTAAAAAATACCTCCTACAACCACCTGTGCTCATTCCTCCTAAGGATGACCAACCATTTTACCTTTATATTTCTGCTACTGATCATTCCTTGGGTTCCATGCTCACTCATCGCAATGAGAAAATCAGGGAGCAAGTGGTTTATTATATAAGTCGTACGCTCTTAGACTATGAAACTAGATATACCCACACCAATTTTTTTCTTAGCCTTAGTTTTTGTTTCCACTAAACTTCACCATTACCTACTTAACCACAAAACCTTTGTCGTCACCAATACTGATCTGTTACATTACATGTACACCAAGCCCTACCAACATCAACATGCTACACGTTGGCTCATGCTTCTTGTAGACATAAACCTCGAATTCACTCATAAAAAACATATCAAAGGAAAAACTATCACTGACCAACTTGCATACGCACTCTCTTTGGAGATCATCCATCGACTTTGATTTCCCAAACGAATCCATCATTACCCTCTCTTTGGATGATACCATTTACCAGATGACCTTATTCTTCGATGATTCCAAATGTCAACATGGGGGTGGTGTAGGTGTTATCCTCATACCTCTTGATAGTGAACCTATGCCATTATCCTTCAAACTATATTTCAAATGTACTAATAATATCACCGAATATGAAGCATTCGTATTATGTCTTCAAGTTCCCATCGCCTTAGACGTTAAATCAATTAATATCTTTGGTGACTCTCAGCTGGTTGTAAACTAGGTCAATGTTATATACCAGTGTCATAATGAAATAATCTAAAAGCATAAGCATCATGTGGACATACTTTTGAATACCTTTCACCATTATGAACTTCAAACTACCCCACATTCCACTAACAAATTTGTGGATACCATGGCCTATCTTGCATCTAAAATACCCGCTTCATCCTTTGACTCAAAAATATTTGTCATAGTACACATGTTGCAAATACCTTCTTATCTATTTAAAGACATGAACCTCGTTGGAACCATTGAACATGACCCACGTGACCTTTGGTATAAGCAATTTGTGAACTACCTTTCCCTTTCAATTCTACCTCCCGATCTTACTTGTAATGGACAATGCGCCTTTCTCAAAGGCATATATCCTATGTCATCATAGGTGTCCTTCTTTATAAACGTGGATTTGATGGTATCCTCTTATGATTCCTTACAAGTTTTGAAATTCCTTATACCATTACGGAAGTTCACATGATTTTTTTTGAGGTCACTTCAATGGCTTAGCCGTCGCTAAATGCATCCTTCGCCCGAGCTATTATTGGTGAACCCTCAATCGCGATTGTTGTGATTATGTCAAACATTGTGTGAAATTCCAGCAACATGATAATCTTCATCACACACCTAGTCATGCCTTACACGTAACACAAGACCTTTGGCCTTTCTGTCAATGGGGTTTGGATCTTGTTGGAGAGATCAACCCTCATTCTTCATAATTCCATCAATGGATTATTACTGCTACTGATTACTACAATAAATGGGTTAAATCCATACCCATCATCTCTACAAAATCTGAGAAAATATGTGAATTCATCAACCATCACATTATTTGTCACTTTGGTGTCCCTCAACGCCTCATCACTGATAATAGAAAACAATTCAAAAATAAAACCCTACGGCAACTTTGTTATGCCTTTAAATTTAACTCAGTTTTACTTCACCTTACTACCCTCAAACAAATGGCCAAGCTTAATCAACCAACAAAACCTTGAAAAAAATTCTTATGAAAGTAGTTGGCGATACTGGAAAGGATTGGCACACGCACATTCCTTTTTCCTTATGGGCTTACCGTGTACTAGTATTCATACTTAAACTACAGCTACACCTTTTTCTCTGTCTACGGTACAGAGGCCATCTTGCCTCTTGAAGTCTAGATTCTATCTCTTTGTATCTCACTCAAAGAGATGCTTAATGATGATGACTTTCGCCAGGACCGTTTGGCACAACTTGAGTTATTAGATGAACGTCACCTTAATGCTCTTGATCATCTTCAAATTTACCAAATACATATCAAACATGCCTACAAAAAATGTGTCCATGAATGAACCTTCTAGGTCAGTGAACTCATCTTGAAGGAAAATAAAATTGTAACCAAAGAGGAGAAAAGTAAATGGGTCAAATTTTCTCCTAATTGGCTTGGACGTTATATCGTTACTCATACCTATGGATCAGGTGCTTATCATTTGTCTTCACTCGACAGAAAACCCGAACTTGAGCCCCTCAATGCCTTACATCTTTGACCATTCTATTGTTGAATCAAGTCCTATATCACCCTTTTTCTATTTAAAATGATCATCCCTTGAGCACCATCCACCTTCCGCTCACCTATTTTAAGGATGACTAGAATCATGTGATTACCCGTTACGTTTTCAACCTTATCTTCAATATGAGTACCACGACTCTACTCATGGCATGATTCTCATGGATACTTTTCATCTTTTTCATGATGGAATCCGATGGTAGTTCATCACTTAAAACCTCTTCATCATAGTTGATCTCTGTGTGCTATAGTTTTGTCTTCAACATAGGAGCATATTTTTCTCTATAGTCTTGTCCATGACTTAAAATTCAAAAAGAAAAATAATTTCAAAAGCACAATGGGATTCAAATCCTTGAGTCAAACTTCTAGAAAATACATGACTCCCTCAAAAGGACATCTATTCTCTCTATCCCACTGCTATAAATAGAATGCTCCCTCAAAGGACAACTATAACAAGCTAGCCATATAGTACTTAGTCTCTCATTAAAAGAAGACTATTCTTGCAAAACAAAATAAAACTATTCTAAAGCTTCCCGCATCGATCAACTTCATGAAAACCTCAAGGAGAAAATCCACTCATCCCACATAGACTTCCCACATCGATCATTCTATCAAAAATAAAAGCAAAAAGAAGAAAAATAAATACTTTTTTGTTATGGACTTTCCTATGTTTATCTTGGGTCTCTTGCCAAGTAAGTATATTGTCTCACACCAGGTTACGCTAAAACCAACCATTTTTACCTCATCTCATTTTCACCTTGATTTCCTACTTGATTAAGGGATGTGTCACAAATGCGATATTTCATGATCATGTGACTTTATTCTACCTTATAATAGTCCATTATGCAATGCCTTTTAGGGTCTTACACTCATACACCCATCTTTGTTATTATCGACTTGTTATGGTTCTTATCAATTAGGTGACTCTTTTTGTCACCTCTTACCATTCACCTTCTTCCTTACTTGTTGATTCTCCTATACAGGACCAAGCCTTTGACATTTAAACTCAACCAAGCCGATATGACCTAAAAACTCAATGATGCCTAAATAGTTATCCACCTATTCCTCTACCTCGTCATATTCTTCCCTAGCTTACGGGAGAAATACATCGGCCTGAGGCCCCTTTTCACCAGGGCTATGTAGGCAACACTACGAGGGAATGGGGCCCTTAGAGGTTAGCTCGGACACTCTTTCCCTAATCAATTTTCCACCACTTTGTCTATTTACATTCTACCTTAGTTAGTTTCCATCTTATACACTACTTGGAAATTAAACAACCATACAAGTATATAAACATGTATACTTACCTATTTTTTTACACCATCATATCATACCTCCATCATTTCACATTTCCATGATATCAAATATTTTGGAAATTTACACCGTACCATACAAATTCATCATCATTTATTTTTCCATGTTACCAATAACTTGAAAATTAAATCGAAACCAAAAACCTAACTCAACCATGCCTACATGACCTTGAATCCACCATGCCTAACTGACCTAACTCAACCATGCCTACATGACCTTGACTCCACCATGCCCAACTGACCTAACTCAACCATGCCTAACTAACATAACTCCACCATGCCTAACTGACCTAACGCAACCATACCTACATGACCTTAATTACACCATGCCTAACTCACTTAAACACAACCATGGCTAACCAACCTAACTCAACCATGCCTACATGACCTTAATTGCACCATGCCTAACTCACTTAAACATGACCATACCTAACCAACCTAACTCAACCATGCATACATGACCTCGACTCCATCATGCCTAACTCACCTAGTTTCCATCACATATACAATAACACAGAAAATTAAAAACACAAGTACGTCATCCATACCATAAATATCATCATTTATAACAAACAAAATTATTTGTATCAATATAAATATACACCGATACAAATACATACAAGTATTTCATATTGCTCGATACATCCTCACTATCTTTTAGGCTGGTATAAAATCAAAATATCAAACACTCTCATTTAAATCCTCACTATCATCAGCATGCAGGCCGGTATATACCAAAAATCAATACACTGGTCATATCAGATGATCTAATCACTCACACCCATCACGATCACTTGTATTTGGGGAAACCACTTCCTCAAATTTCTCCACCAATCACACGTCTCCAACCGATCTCGTGGATCCATCTACCTATATTCTCTCATCAGTTAGACACCTCCACCTCAACCACACCCAATGCCTTGTCCTTTTCTCCGAGAAAATGCAAAATTCACCGGCTCTATAGTTTTCTCCACGTCATAAGACAACAATGATTCCGTAAAATAAAACATTTCTACCTTATAAACCCAAATCGACCTAACTAACGTCGGTCATGTCGTGCCCTACTAAAATGATGTCGGTCAAACCTTAACCGACATCGGTTACTGCCATTACCATTTACCTCACATTTTTTCCATTTTGACCAAACCGATTCCTACCAAATACCTTTTTCCAGTACCAACATCCAAAGCACCCTACCTACACACCTAAACTACCCATACATTTCCTTGATTACATTTAGAGATTTGACCTATACCATGGCCTTACCTAGGCCACAACTTATCTACCTTGCCCGACCTACTTTTTGTGACCGTTGAACTTGTGTACTCGTTATACCGTACTGAATGTTGTTCCCGATGTTGTTTTAGCTTACCAACCATACCTTACATATTTTGTGCCATTTATCCTGACCAAACCTATGGTGTACCAGAACATACCTAAACGTTCCTACACCTAACCTACGTTGTGTTTCTGGACCATATCCTATACCCTGGATACCTGAATCACTTCAACCTTGTTTGGCTTAACCTATCAACCTTGGACGATGTAGAGTTTACAAGCTATTCAACCTGGTATTATGTCACGAGTCTATACATGTGCGCATTTGATGGCCCATTACCTATTCCCCGATTTGATCCTAACCATTACCTACTACTTTTTTGACTCGTCTCATTACCTATTTACCCGATTTGACCATTACCCATTACCCCATGTTCCCATAACCTTCTCTATCACCCACCTACATTACCTTTCATCACCTACATATTTATCAAACCAATCACCGACTCGTCTCAAACCTCATCGGTTCTCGGTTTAAGGGGATCACCTCCATACACACTTGGGGTAACCTCACCTTTTGTCCTACTTGGGGAAATACCACTCTCACTTGTATTTAGGGAAACCACTTCCTATTTTTATCAGTGTCACTTATCAATACAAGCTACGTGACAAAAAGGGGCAAAATGTAGACACCAAAATTGGGTCATACTCCCCTTAAAACTCCGTTAATTAAATTAACCATATCCCACCCATTCATATCCATTAGTGCACATGTTAATTGAATTAATTATATTAAATAAATTAATTAATAGCCTCACTTAACCACTGTTATCCATATTTTCCCCAGGAAATATATTGGATCGGCCACGACCCCACATAGAAAGAACCTGAGAAAACTTGTTTAGATCTTGTAAATAGGTCATAGAAGGACTCAACAATGGAATAACAGGGTCAGAAAAGAAGGGGCAATGCCGTAGAGAGGAACCAAGAGCAAGAAAGGGAAAAAATGGTGAAGTTTCAAGTTTTTTGGGCTCGAGACCGTTCAGGAAAGAGTCCAAAATTGACTAAGTATGGAGGAGGCAGTAGAAAGAACCACATGTGTCTATGCGGCGCTTCTCTAAAGGTGAATCTAAAAGAGAAGCCCAAATGAGTGCCAAGCTTCCACACGTCTAGAGCCCCAAAATGTTGCGGGGCCATTGAAAATTCTTCAACCAAGAAAGAAGGTGCCAGGTGTCGGCTTGACGTAAATCTGAAATGGGAGCCCAATGTGGAGACTCAAACTTGTGCCAGCCCTCCACGTAGAAAATTGTCAAACAGAGTTAAAAGGAAGACATGACGGGCCTCAAAATTGGCTAAGTATAAAAGTGTAAGCGAGAGAATGCCAAGTGTTAGTGTGGTGCATCTCCAAAATTAGTCCAAAGGTAGAGACCCAAAGGAGCGCGAGCTCACCATGTAGCCCAAAGTCCAAAAAGTAAGAGGAACCGTTGAAAAGTCCACAGACTTACGGAGGCTGCCAAGTGTCAACTCGATGCTCCTTCAAAGGAAAATTTTGAATCGGGCTTTCAAGAAAGTGCAAAGTGCCTCCACGTGTCCAGTCTCAAAAGGGGTAGAGTCGGTTGAATAGTCAATGCATGGGGCAGGCGGCGGAGGCTGCCAAGTGTCTAAATGGCGCTAATTCAAGGATTGAATAGAGAGAGGGTTTCCAAATGAGCACCAGACTACCGCGTGTCCCAAATCAAGAGATATGACCCTACTAAGCAAAATACTTAGCCAAAAACATAGAAATTGGGTAGGAAATGGAGGAAACTGATGTGGCAAGCCTAAACTAGAAGTGTTGGAGCGGGCCGTCGGGGAAAGTGGGTTTTTGCCCATTGTTATTCCAAAGGTGTAAAAGTTACAAAATGGGCCGCAACTCTACCCAAGTGAAAAGGTTAGAATTTGAGCCCGAGTCAAGGAAAGTGGGGAGTCGGAGGAAAAGGTGAAATTTTTTCTTTTGACAAAAAGGCACAGAGGTAAAAATTGAAGCACACCTCCCCAGCCAACCAAAGGGTGCCACGTATCCAAGTGGAGGTTTGGGGCCGTAAGGTTTTTTGAGTTTTGCATTTTTGAAAAGGGAAAATAATAAATCACGGGCCCGTAAACCCAATTTTTCCCTAATCTGGCTGCCACGTGCCCCATATTAAAAAGGAGACCCATTTTTTAAACTATTTTCCCATTGTACGGACCCAATACAGACTTCGAAGGGTCATATCTTTCGACCCAGGGCTTGAAATATTACATATCTTACACCGTTTTAAGAATCTTGACGTCCTCTATGCCATGGAAAGATAAAAAATCATTTTTCAGGCCCTAGTAGGTGAAAAATGGAGAAAACGTCTTTAGGCCTTTAATGCAGGATCTTCTTGTCTCAACAACGAGATCGGATTCGATCTGTTTCGTCATTTCTTCTCCCTTCAAGGTGTCGAACCAAGTGGTTGATGTGGGTCAGATAGATTTGGGGAAGATTTTGTAAGAGCATTAACGACATTGGTTGAGCTTCGCCTAATTTTCCCACTTCTCTCTCTTTCTTCTCTTTGATTGAATCTATAAATGCAGTAGTGAGATTCATGTAAAGGGTTGGACATTATTTGTTTTGCAGCTCCCCTTTCCTTCTAGCAAAGGAATTCATGGAGTTCAGGCCTTTCATTAAAATTATAGTATATTTCTTCTCCCGGTTGTTTTGTAATGCATTGTATCAATCTGCAAAGCAATAAAACACATTTGTGATCGATTCTAGATCCTTTCTATCTCTTTTGCTCACATCTTGGTCTTTCATTATAAATCTAGTTATTTGTGCTCTATTATTGTATGTATTTTGTTGGTTTGTGTCTATCAACAAAACTAGTGTTCATCATTCCTTTGGTGCATCACCTTGTAGTTTAGTCAGTTGTTATTTCTTATATCCCTTTTTATCCCTGTCTCCTTAGCAAATTTTAGATTAGGTATAGAGATAGATCCTCTACAAGTTGTCACTTATGCACCTAGACAGAGGAATAGGAACCAACCTTTAATCTGGAGATCTTTCCCACTTTTCAAGGTCCCATAGCTTGGTGAAATTTCAATGTTATGAGGATCACACCAAATGACTATGCCTTAGAAAATCAGATCTATATAACTCATTTAGGGGTGTTGTGATTTTGCACTAACAGTTTTGGCACACCGGTGGGACAGAGAAGTCTCCACCTTATTATAGTAAGATTGATGTGCACTTACTTGTGATTCTAACTTTTAAGAAGTTTTAAAATTGTACATCTGGTGACTCCAAAAGAAATAAATTCACTAGGTTTCAGCAGTCCAAGCAAGTTCATGAGAAGAATACAAACATGGTCAAGAACTAGAGAAGAGGGATTATTTGTCTATCTAGACTTATCCCTAGACAGAGGGAGGGGAGGAAGAAGAGCCCAGAAGTCTCTATCCCCACCAAATAGAGCCTTATCGACACCTCCTCCCAGCAGACCATTCTCTCAATCAAGAGGGGTGCTCAGGCCGATCAGGATGGCTCAGCCAAATCCTTATGTCAATTTCACCTAAGCAGCCCACTCACTCTAAATGCAGATAATCTAGTCCTGATAGCAGCATTAAAGAGCATCCCATATTTCACTAGGGAAAACCAGACTTCTCCTGGTGATCATGTCCAAGATATTGCAAATGTCTGTAAAATCCATGAAATCCATGAGATGGACATTGCAGTCAAGTTGCTCGCCTCTTCACTCAAAGGTAAAGCTTCAAAATGGTTCAGAGCCTTGAAGTAGGCTCTATCCAAAATTGGAACCAACTTGTGCATATCCCTTCACAACTAGTTTGGAGAAAAAGGTGATAAATTATCTTTTTTGGAGCAACTAACAACAATCAAGAGAGCCCCGAATAAGTAGCTAACGGACTTCAACCTCAGATTTCAGTGGACTGGGACAGGATTCCAACAACAGTAAATCCCACTAATGAAGGTGCCTTCTTATACTTTCTTAGGGCTTTAAATTCTGATATTTCTTTGATGATTTAGTCAATGGGGAAAAACCTTACCTGCAACCTATAGCCTTTCCATAGGGGCTGAGAATCATTTGATTCAGGCTAGAAAACTCACTCCTAGGCCATCCATGCCTCTGTACCCCGAGTTAGGAAACCCAGGTACTAGCCAAACACCCACATTAGCCCCTGTACCTACTCCCAGGAGTCAAAGCTCAGCTGAAGCCTCCACTTCATCATCTAAAACCTCTAAGGAACTCCAAGAAGTCATGAAATAGCTTCATAACTTGGGGAATGAGTTAATAACCATCAAAAGATAAATCAAGCTCGAGTTCTAGCCCATATCAACCTTAGGCTCGATGTCGGCTAGACCTTAGTATCAGCAAAATAGACCACCATCTCATGTTGTAAATCGAGCCAAAACCAAGGAAACCTCAAGCTACTATACCTTTCAGTCATATGATCCAAACACGCTTTCAACGTCAAGGGCATTAGTTCTAAAGACAAAACAATATGGCACATGAATATGATTGGTGTTTCCCATGCAATCAATGACATAACCAATCAATGTGTTTTAATGGTGCACTAAATCGTGGCCTTGATGGTGGTGCAAACCAAGATATGGTTTCACAAGGGCCTAGCCAAGAAGGAGATCAACAAAAGGAGCTCAACAAGAGGGACCTCCAAGTGAAACTATGCTTGTCAATTGGCTAAGAGGACTTTTGTGGGATGAATTAATTCCCTTCTCAAAGTGAGGACATTCCAAAAGGATGAATCAATTCCCTTCTCAAAGTGTAGCTGCCATTACATGGACCAAACACATCCAATAAATACCAAGAGAAATATTGGAGAAGTCTTTAACCATTGAATTCACTTGTATGTGACCCTCAACCTTCCATCACTCCACAAGGTTTTGGTGCTCCAAATATAACTCCCAACATGTAGAACTAATCCAAGCCACCTTCCAAATCCACTCAAGCACCGGTTGTAACAACCCATGTGCAAGAAAAAAATGTGCCTAGGAAGGGGTAGCAAAAGGATAACTCATTCAATATCATTGAGAAAATGAAGAGAAAAGTGTGAACATTTCACTATGGGAGTCACTGGCCATTCCAGGGGAGGGATCTATTGCAGACTGCTATGCAAAATTGGTCAAGTTCAAATCACACCCATAACTAGCAAGGGAAAGTGCTTACAAATACAGCTCAACATGGGGAAAACCATCAAGAACAACAAGGTAAGAACTTGAAACCTCCTCCATTCTATGTTTCATTGATTATTGGAGACAAATTGGTGCACAATTGTATGATTGATTCTAGGGCAAGTAGTTCTGTAATGCCCAAGAAAATAGCTGATCAACTAGGTCTCCAATATGAAGTCATCTCTAGAGGGGTAGTGCAATTATATGGGACAACAACAACATCTATTGGAATCATCAAGGATCTAAGCCTCACTCTGCATGCCTTCCCCAATGTGACTATTTTGCAAAATGTATCAATCATAGATTTTCCACCACATTTTGCCTTGTGTTTGTCCAGGGACTTCACTTGCCAAAATTGAGGCTATCTATCTACATATTGGTCACATATGCTCTTTAGAACAAGGTATGGGGCAAAGGCCACAATCAGATCTGAACCAATTGCTGATTATCATATTGAATCTTATGTGCCTAGCCCAATCAATGCCAACTGCTCAAATTTTTATTAAGAAGACCTCCTAAGCACTTGTGAAGTAGATACCAAGGTGGGATGTATCCCAGACTTGACTCTCAATGAGTGGGCCAACAAAAGACAAGATTTTGACCCCTATAAGGAGATGGAAGAATATGAGCTAGGTGTCTACTATCTACATGAAGAGAATCATCCTCTTCATGACCTAATTAAGCTAGAATATAAAGATGACAATGAGGTATGGCAATTGTTCTTTGATGGCTCAAGGAGTAGACAAGGAGCTGGAGGTGGAGCTATGATTGTGTCCCCCAAAGGTATGAAATATTATCCAACCTTCAGATTTTAGTTTTCCTGCTCAAATAACACTGCTGAATATGAGGCTTTGGTCCATGGTCTTCATTGGGTAAGGAAGCTAGGAATCAATAACTTGCAAGTGTTTGGTGACAGTGAACTGGTTTCCAATCAAGTCGAGGACTTAATGTTGTCAAGAATGACCTCTCAAATAACTACAAGAGTAGGGTATGGGATCTCATGGAGGATTTTAAGGCCTTCAACATTGTGTCCATACCTAGGAAGGAGAACAAAGCTGTTGATAGGCTTACAACAGTTGGAGCAACATTTGATGTGGTCGACAACATCAAAAGAGACAAAGAACAACCACTCATCCATATAGTTATGAGGCCAGAAGTACCAGATAACAACACATGTTGGTAGGTATTTGAGAATGATCAGTAGATCATTAATTTTTGTAAGAAGAAGTTGAATTCTCAGCTAGAAATCAAAGCAGATTAGAGCAACAATACGAGAATCAAATAGTACAGCTACATACAAACAAGCTTACCAAAGGCTTAGTCACATTGGAGTCTATTTTCAATGCTAACGATCAGTTTAGAAAAGAGAAGGCTAACATACAAATCAAAAGAGAAGATTCAGAGTCAATCCCAGTTGGAGAAGGAAAACACTTCAAATTGGAAAAGTGGCCACCGAGCAAGAAAGGTATAAATTCATGTAACTTTATCAATTTTGTCCACAAGTTTGTAAACTTTCTTGGCCCTTATTAAGCCAATAATGTTGATGTTGAAGAAGAGATTAGAATTCAAGTGGAAAATAAGGAAAGGTGAGATTTGATGCCACCAAAGAAGCTATATCACAAGCCCCAACTCTCGTGAATTAAGATTTCTCTAAAGACTTCATATTGTATGCCTTTGGTGGCGGTGATTCCCAATCAAATCTTAGTTCAAACCTGATCCAAAGAAGGTAGAAAAATGGAGAATTGCTTTCTTCATTCAAGGTCTAGAAGAGTATGAAGTGAGATAATACGTCATTGAAAAGCAAGTCCTGGTAGAATAATTTTTTGAGCCTCCTCAAAGATCACTACCCACTCCCTTCAATGGAGGATTAAAGAATTTTAAGCATCTGGTTTCAAATAATAAAATCCAATTGTTGGTCTCCCATGCGGGAGTTAAATAATTCCTTCTCAAAGAAGATCTCAATGAAAAGCATGCGGGATGGATCACTGTCATGGAATATGACATTGAGATCAAGGTCACTAAGTTGGTCTGTGGGAAGGAGTTGTGTGAACAACTAGCCTCAAGTCAACAAGATGAAGCAAACAATGAAAAGGAGGTTATTTTTGTTCTACAGGATAATCAAGAGGAAGGAAATGATGATGTACCTACTCCTTGTTGGACTCAAGACATGGTGCACTTCCTTCAAACAGATTGTGTCCTCATGGGATGAGTAAATAAAAATGAGGCATTTTGGGACTACATTCATCCCATATGTTCTTATTCTTGGTGTCTTGTTCAAAAGAGACATCAATGACATTATATTGAGATGCATTGAGGATTGACATTAGGTTGAGAGAGTATTACAAGAATTCCATGTTAAAGCAAAGCTTCTTGGGAAAAATCTGATCTTCAAAGCTTCTTGGGAGGCCATTTTTCTCCAAGGGTGACAACACTCAAGATCATGAAGGCGGGTTATTATTGGCCTAGAGTGTTTAGTGACTACTATGCATGGATCAAAAGGTGAAGAATTATGCATTCTTCAAAGGAAAATAAAAGCTACCAACACTTCCATTGCACTCAATTTAAGTCGAAGACCTTTCATGAAATGGGGATTGGATTTCATCGTAGTCATCAATCCAAATTCAAGCCAATGCCATAAATGGATTCTAACAGCAACAAATTATTTCACCAAGTGGACCGAGGCAATGGCACTTCATTCAAGGAAAGCTAATGAGTCTGAGTATACGAGATTTATATGAAGGGATAATGACCATATTTGGAGTGCCAGACAATTATATAAGAAAATGCATTGGCATTCATAGGTTCTAAGATCACAGGTGGGCTATTAATAATGCGGACTTACTTGAGCACTTCATCAAACTATTACCCTCAAGGTAATGGAAAAGCTAACTCAACCATGCCTACATGACCTTGAATCCACCATGCCTAACAAGATGACCTAACTCAAGATGCCTACATGACCTGAATCCACCATGCCTAACTGACCTAACTCAACCATGCCTACATGACCTTGACTCCACCATGCCAAACTCATGGGATAACTCAACCATGCCTAACTAACATAACTCCACCATGCCTAATCGACCTAACGTCATCCATACCTACATGGCCTTAATTACACCATGCCTAACTCACTTAAACACAACCATGGCTAACCAACCTAACTAAACCATGCCTACATGACCTTAATTTACACCATGCCTAACTCCACTTAAACATGACCATACCTAACCAACATAACTCAACCATGCATACATGACCTCAACTCCATCATGCCTAACTCACCTAGTTTCCATCGCATATACAATAACACAAAAACTAAAAACACAAGTACGTCATCCATACCATAAATATCATCATCTATAACAAACAAAATTATTTGTATCAATAAAAATATACACCGATACAAATACATACAAGTATTTCATATTGCTCGATACATCCTCACTATCTTTGGCGCACTGTGCTGGTATAAAATCAAAATATCAAACACTCTCATTTAAATCCTCACTATCATCAGAAAAGCTATATACCAAAACTCAATACATTGGTCATATCATATGACTAATCGTCACCCCACACCGATCACTTTTATTTGGGGAAACCACTTCCTCAAATTTCTCCACTAATCACAAATTCAACCGATCTCAATGGATCCATCTACCTAGATTCTCTTGCTCGAGTTAGACACCTCCACCTCAACCACATTCCAATGCCTTGTCCTTTTCTCGAGAAAATGCAAAATTCACCATACTAGAGTTTCTCTGACGGGATAATGACCAATGATTCCAGTGCCAAAACATTTCTACCTTATAAACCCAAATCAGCCTCAACCATGGGCGTCGGTCATGTTGTGCCCTACTAAATTACCCTCGAGGTAATGGACATTGGTCAAACCTTAACCGACATCGATTACTCTATTACCATTTGCTCACATTTTTTCCATTTTGATCGAAACTCAAAGATTCTTACCAAATACCTTTTGCATACTCAACATTCAAAGAACCCTACCTACACACCTAAACTATCCATACATTTCCCTGATTTCATTTAGAGATTTGACTATACTGGATGTCCTTACAAGGCCATGACTTATCTACCTTGCCCCGACCTACTTTTTGTGACCGTTGAACTTGTGTACTCGTTATACCGAGCAATGTTGTTCCCGATGTTGTTTTAGATTACCAACCATACCTTACATATTGTTGTGCCATTTATCCTTGATAAAAGGCAATGGTGTACCGTAACATACCTAAGGTTCTTGCACCTAACCTATGTTGTGTTTCTGACCATATCCTATAAACTGGATACCCGAATCACTTCAACCTTGTTTGGCTTAACCTATCAACCTTGACGATGTAGAGTTTGAAAGCTATTCAACGTGGTACCGTGTCACATTATACATGTGCGTGCATTCGATGGCCCATTACCTATTCCCTAATTTGATCATGACCCATTACTACTCTGATTTGACCTTGTCTCATTACCTATTTATCTAATTTGACCATTACCCATTATCCATAATCTTCTCTATCACCCACCACATTACCTTTCATCACCTACATATTTATCAAACCAATCACCGCTTCGTCTCAAACCTCATCGGTTCTTTTGGTTTAAGAGGATCACCTCCATAAACACTTGGGGTAACCTCACCTTTGTCCTACTTTCAGGAAATACCACTCTCACTTGTATTTAAAACCACTTCCTATTTTTAAAAGTGTCATTATCAATTTCTACGTGAAAATTGGGCAAAATGTAGACACCAAAATTGGGTCATACTCCCTTAAAAATCCGTTAATTAAATTAACCATATCCCCCATTCCCATCCCTTAGTGCACATGTTAATTGAATTAATTATATTAATTAAATTAATTAATAGCCTCACTTAACCAAATCATTATCCATATTTTTCCCCCGAGAAATATATTGGATCGCCACGACCCCACATAGAAAGAACTCCGAGAAAAATTGTTTAGATCTTGTAAATAGGTCATAAAAGGACTCAACAATGGAATAACAGGGTCAGAAAAGAAGGGCAAGCGGTGCAGAGAGAACCAGGAGCAAGAAAGGGAAAAAATGGTGAAGTATCAAGTTTTTCGGCTCGAGACCATTCAGAAAGAGTCCAAAATTGATTGAGTATGGAGGAGGCAGGAAAATAACCACGTGTCTACACGGCGCTTCTCTAAAGGTGAATCCAAAAGGGAAGCCCAAATGAGTGCCAGGCTTCCACATGTCCAGAGCCCCAAAAAGTTGCGGGGCCATTGAAAAGTCTTCAACTAAGAAAGAAGGTGTCGGTGTCAGCTCGACGCAAATCTGAAATGGGAGCCCAGGGTGGAGACTCAAACTTGTGCCATCCTCCACGTAGAAAATGGTCAAACAGAGTTAAAAGGTAGATATGACAGGCCTCAAAATTGGCTAAGTATAAAAGTGTAAGCGGAGAATGCCAAGTGTTAGTGTGGCGCATCTCCAAAATTTAGTCCAAAGGTAGAGACCCAAATGAGTGTGAGCTCACCATGTAGCCCAAAGTCCAAAAAGTAAGAGGAACCGTTGAAAAGTCCACAGACCTGCGGAGGCTACCAAGTGTCAAATCGACACTCCTTCAAAGGAAAATTCTGAATCAGGTTTTCAAGAAAGCGCGGTGCCTCCACGTGTCCACTATGAAAAGGGGTAGAGTCAGTTGAATAGTCAATGCATGGGGCAGGCCGACGAGGCTGCCAAGTGTCTAAATGGTGCTAATTCAAGGATTGAATAGAGAGAGGGTTCCCAAATTAGTGCCAGATTGCCGCGTGTCCTAGATCAAGAGATATGACCTTACCAAGCAAAAGACTTAGCCAAAAACATAGAAATTGGGTAGGAAATGGAGGAAACATGACGTGGCAAGCCTAAACTAGAAGCGCTGGGCGGGCCGTCGGGGGAAAGTTGGTTTTTTGCCCATTGTTATTCTAAAGGTGTAAAAGTTACAAAATGGGCCACAACTCGCCCAAGTGAAACGGTTAGAATTTGAGCCCGAGTCAAGGAAAGTGGGGAGTCGAAGGAAAAGGTGAACATTTTTGTTTTGACAAAAAGGCACAGAGGTAAAAATTGAAGCACACCTCCCCAGCCAACCCAAGGGTGCCACGTATCCAAGTGGAGGTTTGGGGCAAGGTTTTTTGAGTTTTGCATTTTTTAGAAAAGGGGAAAATAATAAATCACAGCCCGTAAACCCAATTTTTCCCTAATCTGGCTGCCACGTGCCCCATATTAAAAAGGAGACCCATTTTTCAAATTGTTTTCCCATTGTACGGACCCAATACAAACTTTAAAGGGGCATATCTTTCGACCCGAGCTTGAAATATTACATATCTTTCACCGTTGGAAGCGTATCGACGTCCTCTATGCCATGGAAAGATAAAAAATCATTTTTAGGCCCTGGTAGGTGAAAAATGGAGAAAATGTCTTTGGGCCTTTAATGCAGGATCTTCTTGTCTCAACAACCAGATCGGATTTGATCTATTCTACCATTTCTTCTCCCTTCAAGGTGTCAAACTAGTGGTTGATGCGGTCAAGACAGATTTGGGGGAATATTTTGTAAGAGGAATTAACGACACTGGTTGAGCTTCGACCTAATTTTCCCGCTTCTCTCTCTTTCTTCTCTCTGATTGAATCTATAAATGTAGGGGTGAGATTCATTGTAAAGGGTTGGACATTATTTGTTTTGCAGGCTCCCCTTTCCTTCTAGCAAAGGAATTCATGGAGTTCATGCCTTTCATTAAAATTACAATATATTTCTTTCCTCCTAGTTGTTTTATAATGCATTGTATCAATCTGCAAAGCAATAAAACACATTTGTGATCGATTCTAGATCCTTTCTATCTCTTTTTCTCATCTGGTCTTTCATTATAAATATGGTTATCTATGCTTGATTATTGTATGTATTTTGTTGGTTTGTGTCTATCAACAAAACTAGTGTTCATCATTCCTTTGGTGCATCACCTTGTAGTTTAGTTAGTTGTTATTTCTTATATCCCTTTTACCTGTCTCCTTAGAAAATTTTAGCTTAGGTATAGAGATAGATCCTCTACAAGTTGTCACTTATGCACCTAGACAGAGGAATAGGAACCAACCTTTAATCTGGAGATCTTTCCCACTTTTCAAGGTCCCATACCTTGGTGAAATTTGAATGTTATGAGGATCACACCAAATGAGTATGCCTTAGAAAATCATATCTATATAACTCATTTAGGGGTGCTTTGTGATTTTGCACTAACAATTTTCACACGCCCAAAGGGGACAGAGAAGTCTCCACCTTATTACAAAGAAGATTGATGTGCACTTACCGTGATTCTAACTTTTAAGAAGTTTTAAAATTGTACATTTGACAACTCCAAAAGAAATAAATTCACCGGTTTCAACAAATCAAAGAAAGTTCATGAGAATAATACAAACATGGTCAAGAACTAGAGAAGAGGGATTATTTGTCTATCTAGACTTATCCCCAGAAAGAGGGAGGGGAGGAAGAAGATCCCAGAAGTCTCTATCTCCACCAAATAGAGCCTTATCGACACCTCCTCCTAGTAGACCGTTCTCTCAATCAAGAGGGGTGCTCAGGCCGATCAGGATGGCTCAGCCAAACCCTTATGTCAATTTCACCGGAAGCAGCCCACTCGCTCTAAATGCAGATAATGCCTCCTGTCTCGCTAGCGAAGATTAAAGAGCATCCCATATTTCACTGGGGAAAACTAGACTTCTCCTAGTGATCATGTCCAAGATATTGCAAATGTCTGTAAAATCCACGAAATCCATGAGATGGACATTACAGTCAAGTTGCTCACCTCTTCACTCAATGGTAAAGCTTAAAAATGGTTCAGGAGCCTTGAAGCAGGCTCTATCCAAAATTGGAACCAACTGTGCATATCCCTTCACAACCAGTTTGGAGAAAAATGTGATAAATTATCTTTGTTGGAGCAACTAACAACAATCAAGAGAGCCCCGAATAAGTAGCTGACGGACTTCAACCTTAGATTTCAGCAGACCTGGGACAAGATTCCAACAACAGTAAATCCCACTAATGAAGGTGCCTTCTTATACTTTCTTAGGGATTTAAATTCTGATATTTCTTTGATGATTCATTCAATGGGGCACAACCTTACCTCGCAACCTATAGCCTTTCCATAGGGGCTGAGAATCATTTGATTCAAAGCTAGAAAACTCACTCCTAGGCCATCCATGCCTCTCGTACCCCCGAGTTAGGAAACCCAGTGTACTAGTCAAACACCCACATTATCCCTGTACCTACTCCCGTGAGTCAAAGCTCACTAAAGCCTCCACTTCATCATCTAAAACCTCTAAGGAACTTCAAGAAGTCATGAAAAAGCTTCATAACTTGGGAATGAGTTAGTAACCATCAAAATAAAGCAAGCTCGAGTTCTAGCCCGTATCGCCTTAGGCTCAGATGTCGCTAGACCCTAGTATCAAAAAATAGACCACCATATTAGGTCATAAATCGAGCCAAAACCAAGGACAACCTCAAGCTACTATACCTTTCAGGGCAATATGATCCAAACGTAGCTTCAATGTCAAGGGCATTAGTTCTAGCACGAACAATATGGCACATGAATATGATTGGTGTTTCCCATGCAATCAACCACATAACCAATCAATGTGTTTTAATGGTGCACTAAATCAGGCCTTGATGGTGCAAACCAGTATGGTGTCACAAGGGCCTAGCCAAGAAGGAGATCAATAACAAGGAGCTCAACAAGAGGGACCTCTAAGTGAACCTATGCTTATCAATTGGCAAGCTGAGGAATTTTGTGGGATGAATCAATTCCCTTCTCAAAGTGTAGCTACCATTACATGGTCCAAAAGAGAAATATTGGAGAAGTCCAACCGTTGAATTCAGGTGACCCTCAACCTTCCATCACTCCACAAGGTTTTTTTGCTCCAAATATAACTCCCAACATGTAGAACCAATCCAAGCCACTGTTAGTGCAAAATCACAAGACCCCGGACGCCCATCGCTTCTAGGTTGATGTTCGTGCATCCAAAGTGATTGATTGCACAACATGGAAACCTCTCTCCAAGCATGGGACTTGTGAAACCGAGAGAGGAATCTCCAGAGAAGGCTGGTTCCTGCTCCTAAACTACCTGCCACAAGCTATTTCAGTGCAGGCAAGCTAATCTAATCCTAATCTAACCATGCCAAGGAGACAGAGAGAGAGAGAGAGAAGGGAAAACATAAAAATCCTACACTAAAACGGTGATACACCAGAGAAGGAGAATGTTGGACATCTATCAAAACCGCCATGGGACAAAGAGAGGTGAGCAATGGGAAGGATGGACAGATGCATCACAGGCCCAAGGATAGATTTCACACGAAAAATGTCCCAAAATCCATGAACATAGCTCCGGACCTGCAATGAACATTCAAACATGCACAAGAAACCTGAAATGAAGAAAGGCAAGAAGAAAACAAGCAAAAACGAGAAAGGATGGACAGATGCATCACAAAACACGTTTTGTTGCTCCAAAAGTTTGCACAGAACATCATTCCATTAGTAAAAGGAAAAAAACGCCATTACAGAGCAAGGAGGAGGTTTGAACTCCATTTTCAACCCTTAGAGAAGAAAAGAAGGGAGGGCCGAGTAGAAAAGATGAACAACTTTCTTTCAAATGAGCCAAATCTGGCTTTTACATTGCATGGGTCGAACCCAGGAGACAGAAAACGTACAAAGGCATGGGAGCCCATTCTTCTTGACTGCAGGTGCATTAAAACGGCATGGGGGACCTTACAAACCCATACCCTGTCACTTTGACCGGATTACAGGAGAATGCGACCCATTCTGCATTAAATCTGGTCGCTGGAATGTCATTTCTGGTCATGAACACGCGTCAGAGCCATATCTCAATTTTCTCCCTCTAGAATGCTCCAAAACGCAAGATTGACCCTGGAATCGTGTAGATAATTTCACCAGATTTCCGTTGATATAAAGAACGTGTAAATCCGAGCTCTGGATCAAAAGTTATGGTGATCTGAAGATCTAGGGCACAAAACAGTGAAAACGTGTTTTGAAATCTTTCCCAGCCCCGCCACTTGGATGACATGTGGCATGCTCTGATTGGTCACGTGATTCTCTCTCCTCCACCTTTCGGTGGGCTTTCTTTTGAAATTTTGACCTTTTGATGATTTTGGGACTTTTTCACCTTTTTCCCACGCTCCCGCCACTTGGATGACACGTGGCATGATCTTGTTGGAGGACAGGGTGCGGGGCTTCCTTTACTTTTAGCCTATTTGGGGAACTCGGCCAAATTCTCTAAATTCTCCCCGAGCTCCGCACTTCCCTGCTCCATTGGACACGTGTCCAATTCCTATTGGCTCGGGCCAGCGCTTCAAACCTTGCCCCTTTGACTTTTGGACTTTTCCCTTGTGACACGTGTCATGATCTGGTTGGTCGACAGTGTGCCGCGGCTCTTCGCGCCCTTCGCGTCTTTTTGTCCCAGATGTCCCAATGCTCTTAGTGCTCCTTGTGCTGATTTCGCGTGAACCGCCGGTTCGCGTACTCGCGCCCGCTTGTCCCATTGTGTTTCGGACTGCTTGTGCTGATTTCGCCTGTTCGGCGGTTCGCGTCCATTTGTCCCAAATGTCCCACTTTGCTTTGATCGCCTCGACCTTTTTTCGCCTGGCTCACCAAGTTCTAAGCGTCTTTTTGGCCCGCTTGTCCCATAGGCAACCCTCTCGCAGTAGTTAGCCAATTTTCTCGGTCGAACTGGCATTTCGCGCCCGCGTACTTTTGTCCCATATGTCCCTGTTGCTATTTGGGCGCTTGAGGCTTTTCACCGATCCGTGCCTTTTTGTCCCACTTGTCCCAATTGCTCCTAGGACTAGGACTTAGCCGATTTTCACAATTTTTCCTGGATCAACCTACTTGCCTTCTGCAACCTTTTTCCGCATTTTCTCAGAGCTTGTTCCTTTCTTCTTCGGCCAGGGGAGTTAGAAAATTTCTGAGAGAACCTCAAAAACATGATGTTTTCTCTGAATCAATCAATGTTCCTGGGACTTGAACATTCTGATGCATGTTATCAAAATTACCTGGGGGGTGAATTTTGGATAACACATGGTTATGAGAAATTGAGTATGAACTCTGTGGTAAAAGGTTTGAATGTTCGTGGTTTTTAAAAATTTTGGTTATTCCTTAAAATTATAAATAATTTTAGAACTTTATGGAAATTATAAATAATTGTAGAAATTTATTTAAGTCTCATAAAAATATCACAATATGCAAAAGATACATATCCAATCCATGAGATTTTCATTAAGTTGTATCAAATGTATATATATGAAGTCTGTTGTCTTTGCAAGGAGTCTAAAGTTCTCAAGAAGTGCCCTAAAGCGTGGCTCGAGAAGTTCAGTTTGAACTCCGGGGTAAAAGGTTTGAATGTTCAAGGTTTTTAATTTTTTTATTCCCGAAAAATTATAAATAATTGTAGAACTTTATTTAAGTCTCATAAAATATCACTATATGCAAAATATACATATCCAATCCATGAGATGTTTCATTAAGTCATGTCAAATGTATATATATGATATAATTAATGAGGTGTATATATTTCTTTTAGTGCTTATTTTATCTAGATTAATATTTTTGATTTTAAAAAAGCCTTTTCTTTTGGGAGCTATGAACAAACATTTACATTACATTTGAACGTCTTTCCTTTTTCATCATCACTTTGCATCGTATCTTTTGCTCACTCTATTTTTTCCTCGGTTCGAGTGCGAGGAGATACTCATGGGGTCTAAATGGTGGACCACACTTGTGATGGGGGCTGTGTGTCACTACTTCACCCCGTGACGAACCCTTTTAACTTTTAATTTTAATTTATTATATGTAAACAATTATATTTTCAAAATTAACAAAAAGATATTTGGTTCATACCATAAAAACTGATTTGGTGGGACTGAAAATTCTGAACCCAATCGGTTTGGCTAGACTAAAAGTCTAGAATCTACCTCATCTAGGTTCATCCAGGACTGCTAACTATGTTGTTAACAAGAGGAACCCATAAATCTCAGGCTGAGGGCTCAAGTGTCTAACCAAGGGCATTGCCATTGACGTAAAATACTACAAATGCCATCTATGTAGGCCAAATTTTATACGATTATAACGCATTTATGAGTTTCATATTGTGTTATTGGTGTAGAAATTATTTATACACCCTTCTATATAACCTTGAATACGGAATTAAACTCTAATTCAATAATTTGCACATGATCTTATAGACTTATAGATTGTGCTACTTCATCCATGCAATAATATGGTTTCAAGCTAGTTGTTGCTTGTTGTTGCTCCTTTCTAGCTAACCCATCATATAAAAGGTACACCATGTAATGCTAAGGCAAGGGCATCTATGCACCTCTATTTTTGTAGTTTGTGCCAACATATGCAAAGAGAAGAAAGAATTTAGAGAAGACTGAATGCACACTCAAACAAGTGTGAAAATGTTTATTATATAGGAAGAGGTGGTTACAAATTTGTTAAACAATTACCAACCGAATGACAACTACATAACCACATTATATGCTATATAATGCTCTCTATTTTAACACCTCATCTTAATGCCTAAACTTGAAACAATACCAAGTTTGTCCCAAAATTTTACAAATGTCGTAAAGGCCATATGTTTAGTCATTAGATCTACGACCGTGTCATAGGTTGTACTTTAAAATCAGCAATCCATTGTTGTGTTGTGGTTGTCGAATGGAGAAGAACCACAAAAGAAAAATTTGGTTGTGTGAACAAAGGTTATGGCAAGTAGTCCACTGATTCTCTGTTACATGATTCGTTAACCAATGATGAATCATCAATAGTTGAGAGTGTCGACCCATCTCCGAGTCCTGGAATTAGAAACTAGGAGAGGTGGATTGAAAAATCTGTTTTAGGCTTGTGTGGCGTGGAGGATTCTATACGAGAGACTTAGTTATCCCCGTAATTGAATTCACCTTGAATGTGTCCTTACAACACCATGTAGTGCTCATCTAAATTTTTCAAGAAAAGAAATGTGACCATCTGTGTAGTAGGAGTTAGAACCAACTCAAAAATAGTAGGAGAAACAAACATCCCCATCTCGGAATGGGAGAAATAACTATCTCTGCACTCAAAGAGGGAGTGAGAACCAACTCCTCCATCTCATCTATTTGCTTATTTATCCCCCTTTGTTGGGAAAGATATTTCACAACACAATGAGAAAAATGTTCATGCTTTGTTATCCTTCGAGCAAGTACCTTTGAGTGAGTGGCTTGGCATGCCATCTCACCATGCATCATCATTGCATCTAGAGTAATGGATTATCCATCCACAACCAATTGTTCTTCAGAATGTGGAAACCCATTCTCCCAAGGAATGTCAGACTCCCGTATATCCTGTATTTTGGAGCCGTCCTTGACATTTGCATTGATGTTGACCATAGTAGGATCAACAAGTTGATATTGGCCACCTTCCCCAATACCAAGGGAAATCATCTGTCTTTGTTTCATATAAGAAACAACACACTTCTTCCCACAAAAATCCACAAAAATATTGGGATTTTCAGTTAGTTAATGAATAGAGAGAATATTATTTTGTAAAGAAGGTACATATCTAACATTCCATACCAACAATTTATGAGAATTATTAAATATAATGAATATATCTCTTATCCCTTATACTGCTAGTGATTCTCCATCAACTAGTATTACTGATTCAGAACATATCTTTGTAATAAATGAAACATACCCATCCTTGTGACATGAAAAGTGTGCGGATGCACTGGAGTCAATGATCTAGTAACTAGTACCACATCATGTGAGCATGATGTCATAAGACAATAAAGAGCATGCCCGTCATCCAAATCCTTCTCTTACTACTCGTTGCCTCATGTTCCTCATCACATGAATTTTTTTATGTTGCGAAAGATCATACTTTCACTTCCAAAAATACATCTTAAGGTGCCCAAACTTGTGACATTAATAGCATGTGACTAAATACCAGAGTAGAGGACTCACATAGATGACATCTCCACTTTCCTTTTTACTACATGACAAGAGCACTCTACGATTGGTCATACTAGATTCTTCCCGAATTTGTCTGTTCTTTTTCAATAGGTAGGAACTCACTTTGTCAAACGTGAGAGTTTTACTTTTAGCCATTAAATGGAGTGCCTCCACAAATGACTCATACAAAAAAGGTAAGTTTTTCAAAACCAGAGCGACCATATCATCGTTGTCCACTTTTTTATGGAAGACAACCGGTCTTGGAGGTCTTTCATTTGAAGTAGATGCTTAGACAGGTGATTCACCCGGAAACTTTACGGAAAAGAGCACATTCTTTAGGTATAAAACCTGACTCTTTTTTATGTCTAATATTTATCCCTCGACTTGTAATGCCTTGCTTATTGTTACACCTATTCATTATTTGGCGACCATGTTGCTAAGCGTGCAATGCCGTTGTGCTTCCGTCAATCATTGGTGGGCTTCGCCTTTGTCACAGAGAATAATCAGCTTTCCCCCTCTATGTCATGCTTGCTTGTGTCATGGTCAATGTTTTCTGTTACTAACCCCGTAACATCCTTTTACGATCTCCCTTTTAAATGAAAATAGTGTTCTCAGTTATCGATCTTCACTTCCCGTCATTATTATTATGAATTATAATTATTATTATTTTTAGTTGTAAGTTTCAATTATATATATATATATATATATATATAATAAAATAAAATAATGATGATAATGATATTATTAAGTTATGTACCGATCGACCATTATTTCATATTATTATTATATTTCATGGTCGTTTGTAATCGTTATTAACATTAATTATCTTTGTATCATCCTAGTTGCTCGTAGGCGAACGAGGGGCTCACCACGTCGTGGCACCATGGATGGTTGTTGACCCGTGTTCGCATTCGAATGTCAACCCCTTGTATTCTTCCCTGGGATGATTAGGCCTGCTCACGTGTGGTTTTAATCATTTAATTAAAGGAAAATATGACTTTTTCTACTCTCTCCATCATGCCAGTGTGTATTTTTTTCTTAACCTGCTTGGTTGGCGTGGGTGTTGGGTTCTTGTCTTCTTTGGTTTCGGTCATGTGCATGTATAGGGAAGTTGTGTGTGTGTGGCACAAGTTTTGGAGGGGGCTGCTATTTGTTTTTCAATTATCAACTTAATCTTTCCAACTACCACCTACCACCCCCTCTTACCACTCTAGCGAACACGGCTTGGTCACGTGGTCATCATCAAGTGAAATTTATTGTTATTTGGACGTTGGATTGTTTCCTTTTGCAAAGGATCTTGGGTAAGTTTTGGTAATGGGATGGTGTTTGGTGGCCTCCTACCATTCATTAAATGATATTGATGAAGACTCATGCATTGGATTATCTCCCACCGACTTAAAGCCTGTAAGAATGTGGTCACGTGGACTGCTTTTTACTCTAATTTTTTTTTGCAGACTAGTTTCCTTGTTATGAAGGGGAATTGAACTTCCCGAGAATGTGTTAGATTGGCTTAGAGCCTCTTGCCCTTCCTCTTACTCTCTTCCTCTTCCAAACGTGCTTGTTTCTTTTCCGTGTGTTCCTTATGCCATTTGGGTGCTAGCCACTTGATTTGTGTGGGTCGCTTTACTCCCTTTTTGCTCGATTGGTAGGGTGTGCCATGTCAAGTCGTGTGAAATTCTTTGGAGGAGTATTTTGGAGGGTTGTTGTTTTGGTGTGCACATTTAGTAAAGTGTGTGGTGTAAGAGAAAGGCCAACCACCATGAATGAAACAACATTTTTCCCCGCCATGCCAAGCATGACTGTTTGGAGCATGGACATTTTGCTAGCAGAGGAAAGGAGAGGCTTTTCTGTCATATAGCAAGCTTGTGGATAAATAATAGTAGGCTAGGTGATCAGGGAACTATTTTCAGGCATGTTAAATCTATAATTTGCAATACTTTGCTACCTTATTTTTAGTATCTTGAAATGAATGCTCTTCCTTCCGAAATGTTGCCTAGAAAAGCATTTTATCATGGTTTAATTACTTCTTGAGTTAGTAGGGGATTTTGAACAATAACACTTTAAGTCTAATACTTCCATTTTGGGAACCCCTTGTGCATCCTTTAGCGAACTTAATCAATAGAATGATAAATGGAGTTTTTACCCAAATTCAGTTGAACCCTTAAGTATCATTAAAAGAATGATTAATAACTACAAAGATCATGATGATGAAATAAATTGACCTTCTCTCTCTAACCATTTCCATAGTAATTTGTAACCCTTTCTTAAGTTATGATAAAATTTTAATCCTTGAACAAAGAAGATTAGGGTTCCGAACCTAAACGATACTCCACTTCTTTTGAGCTTACGCTTGCCTCCTTATGCAATGGAGGTATGAAACAAGTTTCAGTAGTGTGGGTTCGGATAGATAGCCTTGTGGAATTGATTACCTCCTTTTTGTAAATGAATTAAACGAGTAAATGTCATATTAGAGATGATCTTAAGATAGTTACTCAATAGTATAAAAGAAAATAAACCTATCCCTGTAAGAAGAATTGTATGAATCATAACATGAATCTTCTAGACCACAAAGTCAGGTCTTGAAAGATTGTTTTAGTGAATACATAACCTTAAAGGATTTTTCCATGGAGTGTCCTAAATTGTAACTAGGTATTATGGGTTGGTCTTTTTGTGGTGTCTTGTCAAAGAGAAAAGTGAACTGTCCTTGATGGGTGTTGAGTGTTTCCTTGCTTCCCTTGTGGTCATCATTGTGTCAAGTTGTTCAAGGAGCTAGTTGTAGCCATTGTGACCACCTATTGTGTCATGCTATGTTTCAACAAGTCAAAAAAAATTATCCTATATTTTTCTATGTTGTCTTGTGTGTCTAAAATAGTGGGTGTTACACTTGGTATCAGAGTGGAGGTTCATGCTCTCAAACCTCTGGGCCAGTTTGGAGTTGTGATGATATTACATGATGGTGTTGCATGATGGTGATGGTGTTGCATGATGGTGGTTGATATTGGAAGAGTAATGTGATTTAAGCGTGATGTGAACTATGTCGTAATTTTTATATTGTTAGCGCACATGTTGTGTATGTCACTTAGTGCATAAATGATGGGATGTTGATGTGTTGAAGATGAGAGTATTCTCTCTCCTTGTCAGGAATTCTATGTGAATTTGAGTGTGAAACACTATTTTGTTGTGTGTGAAAGAAATGTGATTATTGATTTCAGAGTGTTAGACCCTTTTGACATTTGTGATGTGTGGGTGTGCTGATATGTTGTGTAACCGTTGGTTGTAGTGAACTAGCTTCCTTAAGGATGTCATCACCATTTGTGTATTTCCATGCTATGTGGAAGTTGACTAGATGTCATAATGGTGCTCGTCATAATTGTAAATTCATGTGATAGGTAATGGATAACATCATTAATTTGGGAGATATGGTGAGTATAGGATCCCTATTGTATGGTGATTACACTTTGGGTGCAGCATGTGGTGATGTGGTATTTTGTAATCGTGAATGTAATGTATGTGATATACCCTATATATATACCTTGCGAAGGTGCTATGATTAATGTGTGTGAACCACCATTGTGTTAGTGATGTAGTTGCATGTTATGTTGTGAACCTTATGCTAACCGACCCTGAGGGAAATCGGTAAGAGTGTATGTTTGGAGTGAGGGGATGTGTATCATGGGCCAGTAACTCAGGCTGACCTTAGGCTCAGTAGATGATGACCCATGTCCCCTTCTCTCTCTCCTTGTGGTTGTTGTATGGACGCAACCTAAGTATAGCTATGACTGTGTTTAGCCTTGTCGAAGTGGTGGCGGGATGATTCAAATAGAGATGATCATAGTTGTACTATTGTTATGTTATTATTTTCTTTTACGAGATGAGGCTTGATGGTCCAAGTCCCAAAAACTTGTTGAGTATCCCCTTGGTGGCGGATAAGGCCACATAGTTATCGTAATGTGATATTATTATATGTGTATTTATATTTATAAATTGAACTTTTTACTTTATTTTACAAGGACCAACGGTTTTCTTGATTGCCATGTTTTAAATTTTTGGGCATTTCCTTGGTTTGTGGCACTAACATGTGGATTTTGACACTAACTATGTCTATTTGGAAAAATTTTCACTTGGTTTTGGATCTTCTTTTCAATTTTAAGATTTTACCACCTTGCCCAAGGCTTGTACTTTGCCACTTGGCATTTGGATCGGATTGCTATGCTGGTTTTATTGTTGTGATGTGTGGATAGAGTCACGGGAAGCACCACGAAATGGTTGGACCTATGGACCCCTTCGATGTATGGGCATACTCCCAAAGGATTTACAGATAACTAGCGGGCTATTGAACCACAATTTATTATGTCACTTGGGTTAGGGGTGTCCAAACTTTATGTGCCTAGGGCCATAGGAAAACCCGACCTCCTTAAGGGAGGCATAAGAGACTTGAGGGACGATACGAGACTTGAGGGAGGCATAAGAGATTTGTGTTTGTGTGTGTGTGACTGATGCTTCAGGAGGTATGCAGATTTTTATGATGTTTTGGTTGTGGTATTATGATATATGTTTTACTCATGTTAGTTAGATATGTTGTGTGATGTTGTGGATATGGCTTTGGTTTCCTTGTTGACACTATGTACTGTAGCTATTTTTTTCCTGAGCTATGTAAAGTCTTCACTGTGGAGTTGAGGAAATGTCTAGTCATTGTGGTACACTTTTGTTCTAGTATTATACATCAGTCATAGATGTGTGAAAAGTACCATGTTATGTGGACTGTGCCTATTCCCTTCCATAAGTTGATTAATATCTTGTGGTGTTGTACCATTATGAAATTATGTAGTAGTATGCTTGTGAAATTGTATTTTTTTGTATGACCCTAGTAGGGTGTTGTGATAGAAGTTCATGTTGGGCACCCATAATAAGGAATAAACCAAGACTCTACAACAATGAATTTTTTCTAAAAGAAACTGGAATTAGGAATAATGTTAATGGAAAGAGACTAATGAAATAATGAATAAGAGGGAACTTCCAATCTTCACAACATTGAAAGTTAAAATTTCTGCCAAATGTTCCCTCTTATTAGGCCACCCCATGGCCATGCTTTAAAGTATGAAATCTTAACCATAAATTGTACCTTCGTCCTCATCTGTTCCTTGTTGCTTACTATTGACAATTTTTACACTTGTGAAAAAATGGGCAACTCAAAACTTTGTTACGATGGATAGCATTGGTGAAGCATACCTAAGCTATGGGAGATTATATTAGATTATGTCATTCTTTGCTGATTTATTTAAAAGATTTAGGAAATCTGCAACTATGTGTGATGTTACAAAATGTAACAGCACATAGTCTGCAATTTCATGACCACCCTCAGGAAAAGAACACAAGCCCCAAGGAAAGTTATGTTGTCTTGATGAGGACATCGAATTGCAGAGTAGGTGAAGTGTAAAGTTTTGGAACAACAAACATAAGTGTAGATCACATAAAAATTAGAGTTCATTACTGAATGTTACAAGTTCTATTCAATGTTCTTTCCTTCATGATTAAGACAGTCAATTATGTTACCGAGTTGTTTAGTTAATTATACAATCCATACAGAGCGAAATGCGAGAAAGAGATATACAACTCATTTACGGAATTCAATGCTTTATTCACAAGGACAGTCAAATGTTTCCCACACAAGTTGTGGGATGTAACTGAAAAGTAAAGTAAAACTACGAAAAGAAAGATACACATGCATGAAAGAGAAAGAAAAGGAGTATGAGTGAAACCATCATTGCCTTGTATATTCTTCATTGTGCAGAGCATCTCCTTGCCAGCTTCTTTCATCCTCAAGGCATGGTACCTGAAAAGAAAAAACAAGGAAATCATCAATAAAGAGCTCAGGGTTAATCCATATTCCTACACTATCCTACTTCGTGCATATGAATCTTCCCCTAAGCAGGAGATGTATTCTACTTGAAGGAAAAACTGCATGCATGCTTTTTTCACTCAGAAAGAAGAAAGTAAAAGAAAGAAGAAAACATGGACATAAGAGAGGCCAAAAATCCTAAATATTTCCTAAGTGTGCAGGTATAGGTTGCAACCAAAGAGAGAAATAAATAAGTCATAAGTACATGCTAAGAAGAAGGAAGAGTGCAACTCAAAGTTCAGCAAACATTCTACAAATGGAAGAGGTTAGAGCTCAGAAGAGAGAATGGAAGATAGAAGTACATTTTTCAGTTTGTAAAGAAGAGGGAGAATCAAATTTCAAGAAGATGAAGCTAAAATTAAAAAGGAATTATAGCTGAAACATGATGAGAGAGAAGATTCTGGAAAATTTTGACAGGATTTGCCATGTAAAATGGACATTTACAACTTTTCATCATGCTGTTTCAATTACTACATGCTTTAAAAGAACTATGCAAATCAAATAAGTGATACAGAAAGCAAAAAAGCATTACATGATCAAGAGAAACAACTATCATGTTTTCAGTTCTTAATTGCTATATCAGTTTAGCATGAAAAGTGTTACTTTCTATATTACGGATCGAGAAAATACAACTATTATTTTTGGAAATACATTAAAGAAAAGATTAGGAAAATTTTGGAAGGGCTTCGCCATGTAAAATCAACTTTAAAAGTTTTCTAGCTTGCCAAAATACTACTATCAAGAAAATAAAAACATCTAAGTAAAAGAAACAAGTTGCAGTATTTCAACAAATCATCTAAATCAAGGCTTATGCCTGAAAATGGTGCTACAGTAGGTGAAGAATTGTTTACAATTTCTAGAAAGCCACTTACAATATTACAAAGGACCATCTCAGAATTTGAAATAAAGGAATACAAATAATGCATGTTCAGACTTTCATTAAGGAAATCATCAAATTCAGAGTTTGTTTTGCAAACAAGTAAACATTATTTCATCTTCAAGATCAATAAGGCAAGCATGTAGAACATCATTACCTACTCCAGGAAAAGATCAAACTTGGAGTAGAAAGGTTAAATTGTGCATCAGATCATCATCTTCAGAATACAAGGTAAATAACCATACAAATGGCTCTCATATCCAAGTCAAAGAGTTGTAGAAGAGTCAAACATACAAATATAGTTTCAAGCAAGATAACACTTTATTTTCTTCAAAATAACTATATATTGCAGTCCCAAGATGATGGCAAAACTAGTTTATGAGTTTGGAGGATTCACAAAGTACATGCAATGTGATAATTAAAAGAAACTATCAAAGTGAAGCCACTTTGTTCCAGTTCCGAATGATAAGTAAAATAAAATTTCATCATTAGAACAAATTCAGAGCTACAAAAGTCATAATAACCCAGATCTAAAGTGTAAATATCTATTCAGAATAGGTATATCATTTCAGGCTTGGAGTAAAAGAGATGAGTATAACTCAAGATTGTAATAAAAAAAGCAACTCTCGGCCTAGAAAACGCAGTATTTTTTAATGAAGGTAGTCTTGGAATAACATTTTATATTAATACAACTTGAAGAGCTATGAAAAACATAGATACGAGATATTCGAACAGCTGTAAGGAATGTATCAAGGAAACACGCAGAGTAAAGTTTTTATTGCGAGACCCATCAATGGGTATGAAGGGAAAAAATCAGAATAAGGAAATAAGTACTTACTACTTAAATCAAATCGATAGCAACCCTTGAATGGTCATCAAGTTCAGTAGAAAAGAGCAACCCAACACGGGTTTCAACTCGAAATCATCAAGGAACCACGAAGACACGAAATATGCAAAGAAATAGTGAATTATCAGTGTTTCAAGGTCAAAGTAACAAATGACAAGACAACTATCATGCTCAGAGGTCAAATACTTACCATCCTTGCATCAGGATAGAGCCCGATCAACGCAGCTCAAAGTGATCAACCATGGTGGCCACTTCAAAGAAAAGCTCGAAAAGGAGAAAATCGAGTCTCAGAAACAACCATAGGGAACTCAAAAAAGCCGAGCTTCATGAAGGAAAATGGTGGCCATTGTGGAATATAGGACTCCATGGTAGTCAGGTTTTAGAAGAAATCCATATCAAAACCCTCGCAATCATGCAATGCCGAAAAATAACACAGTGGCCGAGCTCATAAAACTCCAACAATGGCGGAATCCCTTTAAAAATTGCTTAGAAAACCACAACAGATCAAAACGATAGAGAAATATCAATGTCGAGCTCTCATGGCCACATAGAAAACATAAAACCAGATAAAGCTCAAAGAACCAGAGAGTGCCGACCATGAACCCGATATGGCAGAGAGTTCTGCAGAGAAGTAGCTCTAAAGTACAAAGAAAGCTAAGCTCGAATCAAAATAGAATAATGGTGTTGAGAGAAATTTTGCCGGGGCTTCACCCGCAATCCAAAAAAGTGAAATGAAGTGATCAACATGTTTAAGTTTTACTTCTACATCTAGCTCGGGAGTGGAGTTAACAAACCCTAACTTGCGTGATCGAGAGATCAACGACCAACCTTCATCCAAGTACGAAGATCAAATGGTCGATGATCAATCAATAGTACCAAAGCAACTAACCCCAATTAACAACACCAACCACGAATTGCGGATCAAAACCATAATCCGTTTGTGTCGTTTTCTCTAAAAGTGCATATTTTCTCGAGCTCTACGCATTGATGGCAATATTTTTCTTATTTTCATAAAATCCATTTTTGCACCTTTTTCGACCAAGCAACTTCTTGCAATCTTCTGAAATAATCATGAGCTTTGATCACCTGTAGATATATTAGTAATGAAATCAATGAAATGTGATATTATCTCTCTTTTGAAATGTGAATTTATCTTTTGTTTTTATATATTTAATAAAAATGTATATTTCTCATAGTCAAATTTAATCGCTGATTTTTTTACCGGCGAATTTTTCACGAATTTAATCATCAGCGAATTCGAACACGAATTCGAATGCGACAACTTAGGTCTCAACAACCTATAAAATATTAGAAGCCAACAACAAGCTTATTATGAATTGGAAGCCATCTAAAGCAAGATTTCTTTAACTCGAATACAAGAAGACCAAAAACATTAAATCTATGAGTCCATCTTAATGGGCTCACAAACATTCCACTTATTGTTAAGGCCTAGGGAAAGGTTAGGGGAGAAGGCAATATTTTCATAGAGTTGTGTCAAGGTAGCCTCTTAGAGAAGGGGCCCTTTCAGCCACCTCATAGTATCCCAAAATTCATTCTCATCCTCCATAATTAGTCTAGTAGAGGGAGTTGTGAAAGCATTTATGAGCATTGTATACATTCTGAACTAAGATTGAGGAAGCTTATAGAAATCTTTAAAGTCTATCGATTCCATCCACTTCCCAAATATGTACAAGTCATGAGATATTTTAATTCCTTTTTGAAAAAAAGGAGGGCATAACACCTCTTGTCAAGGCAAGGATCTTGTTATTACATTTCAGATTCAACAAAATTGATTTGTACGCTTGGCACTCCGGTGTCAAGGGAAGAGAAGATAAGGCCGCCCAACCACCAAGTGCTTCCCTTGTTCCCATGCCTTCCAAATTGGTGAAGAATAAAATACTGATGAGGAGAAACAAGAAAGCACCCAAATAGTAAGTCAACCAAATGAATTCATTTTCATCTCTCTTGACCCTTGGAGCCTATTGGCAATATTCAATCTCACAAAACATTTCCAAGGTTCAATTCCAAATCAAATCCCTCAAGTTTTATTTTTTTTTCACTTAAAAAATTAAAAAACCAAGTGTGTACGTACCCACAGCCCTCCTGCGTATGTTCCAGTCTGATTTCTATACGAGAAGTACCTAGGGCCTATGGATACATACCCATAGAGTACCCATAGGTACCAAGTACTTTCAGTATGTATCGGGCCGATACGAAGTACTTGGCGTTTACGTGTAGTCTAGGAAAAATCTAAGCTAAGAACCTTAAAATTTTATCTATTGATGTATTTCAAGAGTTTGGCCAATTGGTCTAAATATCAAAACTATATGCAAGGATGATGAAAAATTTGTCGAAATATTTTTTTCTCGAATTGAGTAAATATTGAAATGTATATAATTTGTCTTTGAGTATAATTTGAAAAATAGGTGGTATATTGCACATTAAGACCATACAAGTATCATCTTAGAGTGAAGCAATTAAATTGATTATTTATCTACTTTATTGTTATCCAGGTTGTGGTGGCGAGATGCATTCTGCACAGTACACAAATAAGATAAGAGAGTTAGCCAAGCGCTATGGAGCGAAAATGCATGTGGATGGAGCTCGTATATTCAATGCTTCCATACTAAGTAGTTTGTAGATCCTCAAATTAAAATGTCGCATTAGCTAGTAATTTGAATAATCTCGGAAGCAACATTTAACATTCATAAATAAAATATGAAAGCATGAGACCAAAACACCATGAACTTGGAGAAAGTAAAATAATTTCACTAATGTATCTTTTGCAAGAATACATCTTAGGTGTCCCCAATATTTCACCCTGAAATATGGGACTACCCCTTTTAAAAAAAATTGTTTTATTCAAGGTGTGGGCCTATTTTTCATTTGTTTTACCTACGGTTGTTTTCATTGCTTTAGGATATCTCCAGGGAGTCATAAAACTCAAACTCGACAAATACCCACATGTTAAAACTCACTCTATTCCTTCGTCAGGTTTTGTCATGAGGGAATTTTATTTACTAAATAAATAAAGTTCTATTTAAAAATAAATTGTGTTGCAGTTGAACCCTATTGAGGATTTTCACGCTAGTATTGCTTCCGCCTCTCAATGGAGTGTTCACCAGGGAAGAGTTTTTACTGACCAACTAATCGGCAGTTATTTTCAAAGCAATTGTCTACAACTTCTAGCGGTTTTTTCATTTTTCATTTTATTTCTTCTTTGTTTAGGGTTTTCTCTATTTTTCATCTAAAATCCCCATAGCCTATTCATTCTTCCTATCAAACCTTTTTCCCGGGCATAGGGTTTTGAAAAGCTTTTCGGTGCTTTTAATTGCTAATTAATTTTCTAAATGTGACTAGAGCTCGGGATTCCTTCGGAGATTACATAAGAGGTTGTTTGGTCCAAAAGGTGTAATAATGAATTTTATGAAAATAAGGAAAATACTTCACCAATGCATAGAGCTCGAGAAAATATGCACTTTTAGAAAAAATGAAACCTAAGATGGAGCCATGGAGTGAAATTTCGACACTTGCAAGTTTTTCTTTCTGCATCTTCCTGAGACCCTTTTCAAAAATGAAAATTTTTATTTTAAGCTTGTGTTTTCTTCACCAAAAATCAAAAATGGAAAGAAATGCAGTCTTCATGCCATTCACAATTTTAAAGATTCCATTCCACTTGAATGTGCATGCCAAAAAGGGGAAGTCAAATCCAAAGCAAGTCACATTTTTTTGAAGCTTTCGGGAAGGTTAGAAATTCACTCAAATCACTTAAGTGGAAAGTGGAAAAATTGGAGCCGTCAGCGGGTGAATTTCTCTCTTTTGCTGCTCCTTATGTTTCTTCCACAAAATCAATTTTAAGTGAAAATGGAAAAATTGGAGCTGCTAGGCAGGGTGAATTTTTCCACTACCTGCTCCTTATGTTTTTTCCACAAAAGCAAGTTTAAGTGAAAATGGAAAAATTGGAGCTGTCAGGCAGGGTGAATTTCTCCATTGCCTGCTCCTTATGTTTTTTCCAGAAAAGCAAGTTTAAGTGAAAATGGAAAAATTGGACTTGTCAGGCAGGGTGAATTTCTCCACTGCCTACTCCTTATGTTTTTTCCACAAAAGCAAGTTTAAGTGAAAAATGGAAAAATTGGAGCTACCAGGCAGGGTGAATTTCTCCACTTGCACTCGCTTCTATGTTTTTTCCATGACCTATAGCGAAAAGTGTGACCCACTTTGACATAGCTGCATGCTTTAAGAAGAATTTCTTTTAATTATTTTTGGCAAACTTGGGCGCCCAAAGAAAGAGAAAAAACACATCTTATTATTAGAAATTGCTAAAAATAAGAAGTAATTGATAAAATTAGCATGCAGTTGCCTATATAAGAAATGGACGCCATAAGGAAAGGGCAATTAATTCTTTTGTGTGGAGCTTCTGCCCTGGAGGATATTGGCGCCAAAGGTAGAGGTTGTGGGCATTAATAAATATTTTTAATTGTCGAGAAGCATCCAGTTTTGGCGCTTAGGGTTGGAAAGGATTTCTTTTTTATTATTTTGGCTATCTACATGTTGATGTGAGTGCACAAGGGAATTAAATAATATTTTTAGCTTGTTTGGCATGCATAAAAGTCTAAAAATAAAGGGTAGTAGGCTTTATAATCAGATCTCGGTGAAGAAATTAGATATTCATGTTATGTACTTATACTTTTTGAATTATTTGTAGGAATACTTCACTGGTGCTCATATTGGTGAAAAGAAGGAAAATTCAATGTCTGATACATTGAATATATCTTTAAAATTAGAAGGAGAAATTGTAAGTTACGCACAAATAGATCTAACTCTCATATTTGCAAGGTCTTCTGGAAGAAATAAAAAAAGATCTCAAACAAAATTTGATTTATGCGCGATGAAGGGTGATGAGTTTTGTCTAAATTTTTATGGAAAACAATACATTGCTGCACATACTAGAGAAGAATTGTAAAAGCTTCAGGATAAGATGGAAGACAAGTCGGAGAAACACCCGTAAGAAAATCTCGGTCACCGCTTGCTTCGTGATCTAGTTTTGTGAGAATAAAAAAAAGGATTGAATAACAAATGGGAGAAAAAAACATCTTAGATTCAAGGTAGAGATATCATTCGACCATTCATGAGGTAGAGGTATAATACTGATTAAATCAGCATTCAAAGTATGGAAGAAGAACAAGACTTGGAGTATTGCAACAACTTTCTTCTTTTTCTTTCTTTTTTTTCTCTTTCTTCTTTCTTTTATTTTCTCGACAAAGTAATTGAGTAATAAATTAAATTGTAAAACTTAAGTGATTGGTTTAAAATTAGTTACTTAAAGTTACTTTGGAAGAAGCCAATTACTTGGAAATAGGTGGTAGACATGTAAAATAGAAGGTTCTATATTCAGTTGTAAGGCATACATGTCATGTAAAGAGGAATTCTAGGGGAAATACTGCCAAATGTTTCCTTTACGGCTTCCACATGTAGAAATTCATTGCAGATTCCTATTTGTAATTGCCCTCTATACACTATAAATAAAGGAAGAACTTGCGGGCTTGTTGGTCCAAAAATCATCGGGTGGGCAGATCTATGGATAGATGAGCCAATAGTGCACGAGGGCATAGCCCTCTTTGAGACAACAAAAGCAAAACGGTTTATTGCTATTCTCTAGAAAGAATGCATGCAGGCAGTCTCACAATATTACGCTTCTTCGGGGTTTGGGATCTCATCCCGGTAGGGGTGTTTCCAACTGCAAAAGAAAGGAATGAAAGGAAAGACGAAGATAAGATAGATCCGAAGGGAGAAAAGAAATGAATTCCAAAGTAGAAAGGTCAGAGGGTCTATGTTTATGGATTGGTAATAAACAGAGCCAAACCTACTTACATAAACAAACAAAGCAATATTGATGAGCAAATGACAAAAAAGTAGAGATAGATCTAACAGAATAAACACATAGATCTGACGTAAGAAAGATCGATGCATATAACACATGTATTCAACACAAAGTCTCAATATTTGTATTAATGTTTTCTTACTATTACAAGAAAGCTCAAAGTCTTTCTCTCCTTACTTCTATTTTCATCTAAAAATGTCCACACCTGAATACAAAAAGTATTCAAGTATATATAGAAGAAGAGAAGAAGAGAGGCAAAAACGAACTAACCACTTAATTACAAAAATATCTTACAAGAGACCCTAAAGTCATTTGTTGACTTTTGACAACAGTGAATGACATCATCCCATGGTGCAGACATGGATGATGTCATCATTTAATGTCAACATACTTTAGATATTTACTGAGGAGAAGGTCGAGAAGAATGAAACTATTCATCGTCGTCCACTTAGCGGGTGAAAGGGTATCCTACTTTTGTGGCTGCTCAGGTGACGAGATGTGGAACTGGGCACGGTATTCCATGAACTTGTTGATCATGGGTTGAAGTTGATCCTAGGAAGGATCCTTGTGTCGATCACTGATAGCCTCGCAAGTCTCCCGCTCATCTATGAGATTTTCTGGGAGCTTAGAATACTCGTTTTCTGCCTCTATCAGGCACCCTATGAAGTCACGACAGGCCTACAGGTTGTTGATGGATTCGGCGTCGAAAGTGAATTCTGGTCTCAGCCCTTGCGAAACGATCTCCTTGAAGATCCGAATAGTTTCATCAACCTTTCTTAAGGCGAAAGAAGGAGTGAGCAAGCCCGAGAGACATTCTCGGAAAATTTGCTCCATTTGATGCATTACATCCAGGCTTCCTCCTTGGTCTTGTCAATCTTCTCTAGGGCGAACTCCAAGTGATCGACACTGGTAATCCAGTAGAAAGGACTTTGTTGAGGGCTCTGGGATGACCGAAGGCCGAACTTGACCAGATCTTGATCGAGCAGTCGAGCATTTTCTGGAAGGTCTCATGTTGCAACTTGGCATGGTCAAGCTCTTGAAGATGGGTCTGCGTTATAGCTGGAGCTCTTTGTTCGCTGATTGATCTTCTCGATATAATCCGGTGAACTTGCGATCACTCCCTCACTTTCTTTGAGGATTTGGCTCCTCCAGTGGAAAGCTGTCATGCCACCTTTCGCCGCCGATTTTGGCATATTCATTAATCTTATCTGGCTAAGAGGTGCAAGAGTCTTGGCAGCGATTGTAGGAGGTGCACTACCCATTTTCTGCAAGGCGTGGAGAAGATGTTTATTTTACTCCTTTAACTGACCTCTTTTCTTCCTTTGCTTCCTGGAGCTTCTTGCAAAGGGCGTCGATTGCAAATAAGGCCTCTCCTAAAGGCTTTGAAGATGTCCCCATTGTGACTTGGGTCACTTGTATAATCTATCGAGACATATCCTTTTTACCCTTTAAGGGATTGGGGTATGCTATATCTAATTACTCTCTCTCTGACACACTGCGAGAGAAGCGGGTTATGGGCTTTTGCTACTTAGCCCCTTTGATGGGATGACGGAGAAGTCCATCGGTGCGATGGGAACTTTCCTCTTTTGTTGGCTCAGTCTTTGAGAGATCCATGATGGACTTATGGGAGTGGGACCAGCGAGTGGAAGAAGGAGCAGCTGTAGTAGCGGAAGGGAAGTATGTTGAGACACTTGGCGGCGGCATTGAGAGGGAGGCTGAGAAAGTGCTCATGGGAGGAAGAGATACTGCGGGGGGAGGAAGACATGGGGATGGAAGGGAGCTGAGAAATGAGGGAAGAAATGGTGGGGGACAGCTCATGAGAAGAGAGAAGATAGGCGATGAGGAAGGGGAAAAGTAGAATATGGGGAGAGGACACGACCAAAGGAATGGTCGTTTGGGTCACTCAAGGAGGGGAAGGAGGAGAGGGAGAAGGGACGAAAGGGACCTCAATAGTTGCGATAGTGGTAACATCACGAGTGGATGTGCCTATCGGAACATCTTCAGGCCGCTTCTTTCTCAGGGGAAGCGAGTTACAACTTGTTCTCGTGCGGCGGAAAGGGGACTCTCGGGAGTCTCTTCACGGGCGAGCTTGACTCGACCTCCTTGTCTTTACCTTTGCTTTTTAGCGGATGCTTTGAGTGCGGAAGGTGCGTTTCCCAATGGAGATGTGGTGAAATCAACTCACGAGGTAGATGAGGCCATTCATCTGCATCGGTGCTATGTTCTCCTTGAGTTTCTTTGACCCTTTCTTCTATCGTTTGAGGCGCTTTAGTTACATCAATCATAGCAAACGGCTACTCGTCTCCACCCGTGTCGAAGATATAAGCGATTAACTTGTTGATCGGCGGTTTGATATCCTTTTGGGACGATGGCTACGCCGTCTTGAATGATTTTAGCCAAGGCCAAGCGGGAATGATCCTTCCTTCGAGTTCACCTCATGATATAGGTCAATATAAATATCCTCGATCTATGGGATGTGGATTGGATCGAGTTTGGCTTTGGGAAGGCGGTTCCTTGGGTCGAAATTGGGCCTTGTCGGGAAGTTGTGCTTTAGATTGAGCAATTCCAGCTCCACTAATAACTCCCGGGCTTTGTGGTGGGAAAGACAAGTGTACTGCACCTTGCTTTGTGAGGGGGAAAGGAGTTCCACCCTTATTTCTCTTTAAACACTTCTCATGGTAAGTGATGAGGCTGTCTTGATAGCTCCAATAGGATCGACTTGGGGCCACCATATCTTGCAATTCGGTTGGTTCCCCCAAGAAGTTGGCTGCCCTTAGATAAGTGAAGGTAGGGAATTACGTGAATAGGGCCCCCACTTCTCTTTGCTGAAAAAATGCTCTTGGTCGAAATGCGACCGTGAGTCATGTTTGGCCTCAGCGCAGACGATGTCGTAGAAGAAGGCATCGTTAATCTTTGTAAACTAAAATACTATTTTCCACTTCGACTCTGGATAGTATTCATATATTTTTACTTGGGGCCAAACCCCACACCGCATCAACACTAGATAATCTCTCTCCCAGAGGCTGGCGTAAACTACGTAGGAGTTCATGTAGAACCTCCCGTTATGGTAAGTTGTTGGAGCTACTCGGATATAGTCTTGCTTATGATCTCTGCCCACTCAAAGTGTTGATCGGCACATTTTTGTTCATTGTCTCCAGGTACTCTAAGCATCCATTTATGAAAGTAGTGGGCGTCAGGAAGCCCAAATAATCTACTTAGGAACGTGATGGTATCACTTAGTTCCTCGGAGAAATCGCTGCGATGAATGACCTGTGGCCATCTGGTCACCACCTTTTTGTTTTTCAGGTATACCTCATTCATCAATTGCATACACTTGATCTTCATTATCTTCCCAAGCCTTGTGCAGGTCTTCTTGGCTCATAGCCACAAAGTGCCGGTGGTGAGGAATGCGAAGCATTACTTGAAGTGCTTAGGGCGGTGAGGTTGATCACGACCTCGCCCTTCTCATTCAGGACGCACCTCATGTCTTTGTTGTAGCAGCGGGCCACTACCATCATGAATTCACTATTTACTACCTTTGAATGGGATCCCCCAAGAAATGCAAGCCACTTCCCACCAGCTTGTCCATCCATGGACTTCTATTACCCTCGGGTTACGGCAGAAATCCTCCATATCAATGTGCACGAGCTTAGAATCTCTTATGTCCGGGTCACATTCTGCGTGGGATTTGGGCATCGACCCTTTGATATTTATACTTCATATCTTCCTCTGTAAGTTTGGCTTTGCCCTTAGATTTGATTGGTCTTTTGCTTGATGTAGACATATGTAGTTCTGAAATTAGTTGCTGATCTACAAGGAGGAGAAGAGAAACCCAACGCTTGAAAGAGTCATGTTAGGTTGTTTGATCTTCCATTAAAGCATTGACAAAAGGAAGAGTTATTAAGTTTAAGGCATCGGGGCACGGGGAACATGAACACTGCAGTTGCGGGTTAAATAGTGTGGCACACGAGAAAGGGAGTGCTATAAAGGAAAAATCAATGCCAAAGTGCGGGCACATGGACACCGAGATGACATTTTTTTTGCAAGTGGAGTGCGCTGCGCCCATTTACGTGCATTTTATAATGGGCGCAAATATTTTTCATGTTACAGTGCAGGATGCGCCATTAGCGCAAATAATTTCATGTTACATATAAATTTGATGCGGCAAAGGGCGCAAGTTCTTGTGTGTAACATCATATTTTCGTCTTGTGCGCAGACAGGGAACTTGGCGGGCGCATGGGAGGTCTACATGACATGATGTTCTTTGTAAGAGGAGATGCGCTGCGCCGTTAATTGATTTTATACTTGGCGTGGATATTTTTTCATGTTGCGTGGATGCGGGGTGTGCCAATGGCGCAAGTTTTACAATGTTACACATGAGTTCGGTGCACCAGAGGGTGCAAGGTTAGTGGGTTTTACAAGCAGAAAGTGCGCTTTGAGGCGCAACTATTTTTATCACCGCAAGCTTTGGCGGATGCGCCGTTAGCCGCAATTTGCGTTATGTTACGGGGGTGGCGATTGCGCGAGGAGGAAAAGTGCGGTTGTACAAGCCTATAAGTTTTAGTTTCCTTCTCTGGAGGGATTACATGTGTTTGACCTCTTACGTAAGGTTCCTTGGATGATGAAGAGGATGTAACAAAGAGACCCAGTGATTTTTTTCTTGAGGTAGAGTCCTCTTTACCAGCAAATGCGGAAAGAGGGAGAAGTGCATGGGGAGAAGGACAGCAAAAACAAAAAAGGGGGGTTCATTCATGGCTTCTGAGATCTATCTATCCCATCCCAAAAAACAAACAACTAATAAACAAAACGTAAAACATGAGAGCAATAAGGACCACTTACCGGAATATATATAACGTGAGAGGTGGCTGGGTCCACTTAAGCGCGACACGAGAATGACAGGGCGTGTTGGTAGGTGTAGAGGAAAAATATAAATCACGTGTTTTACATTGGTAAAAGTGATAGGCGGATGCGCCTATATATAGGCAAAGTTGTAATAAATGTGCCAACCACTTTACAAGTGGCACACCAAAACGCCTATCGACACTTCAAACCGTACACCCTTTGGCGCATTAAAAATCTTGTTAACACGTGTTTATATGCACCTTTGGTGCACCAAAAATACTATCAACAACTTGGAATATGTGCGCCTTTGGCTCATATAAACACGGCGCAACAAAAGTATTATTAACATGGAGCGTGCGCCTTGGCGCATCTGCAAGAAAGGCACAACTTGGGGAGGCGCACCATAATGTGTGTCAACACGTCAAAGGGTGCGCAAAGGAAATGAAGGGGGTGCAGATTTACTCTGTGTTGCACAAACATTATGTGCACCTAACCAAAAAAGACCAATAATGGCTAAGTTCCGAAACTAGATTTCTCGGGAAGGGATTTTACAACGTTAGAATGCGAGAGGGTCCCTAATGAGGGACCGAACAAAATTTTCATGGGTTAACCACAAAATTGCCCTTTCGATTTTACGGGATAACGGTGGCTCTTTTTGGGGATTGTCTCGAACGGAACTCGGGGTAGAGAATCCCGGATCCACACATGCCTATCCATTGGGTTACTGAGTCAAAAACAAGGGTGACCGAAAGGGAAACACATAACCAACGAAAGCAAACACACGACAAAAACAAACACACAATCAAGAAAATTGTACAAAGAAGAGAGCAAGCTCTACTTCACGAAGATCTTGAGATGATGTCCGCTATAGGGAAGTGGGAGATCGGTTCCGTCTAGATACGAGAGACGAATATATTCTCTCCATTGAGCCACTTGATCTCAAAAGGTCCTCTCATAGGGAATCAAATTTTCCGTGCATGCCCTTCGGCTCTCTTCGTTTGTCCCACAAAAGGGCGAGGTCCCCACCTAGAATTCTATTCGTTTAGATTTTTATCGAACAATCTCTTGACCTAATTCGATGTTCGGTGATCACGTCGACCACTCTTACTCTCTTTTCTTGAGCTCTACTAGATACATGATCCTCTTTTGAGTAATTTTGGAAAGTCTCATCTTTGATCGTTCTTGCCAAGCGCGAGCGAGGAGTTCCACGAGAAATGGGAAGCTCGGTGTCGGTGCCATATAACACTTCAAAAGGTGACATGCCGAGAGACCTTTTGGGAGTTATGCGATCCACCCACAAAGCGTCGTATAATGACTTGTGCCATATTCGTTTATTCTCATCCACTAGTTTCCGTATGATGGTTACAAGTTTTTATTCTTGGATTACGCACGACCATTCCCCGAGGGTAATAATCGGGCGTGAGCTAGAGTTATTCCGTATTCATAGCAAAACCAACAACTTCTTGTGAGGAGAAGTTGGAAGCGTTATCGGCAACAATCTTGTTTGGGCATGAAACCGACAATGATATTTTCTTTGATGAAACGAAAACAACCTCGGAAGTGGCATGTTTGGAGGTATGGCTTCCACCCATTTTGTGAAATAATATGTTCTTTGTCGAGGACATAACTATGTCCGGCACTCGATTGGGGATTGAGTGCACCAATAAAATCGATTCCCCACTGTTTGAATGGTTAAATGATGACCGGCTGAGGGGAAAAGCGACCAATTTGGGCTTGGCGACAACCGCTCAGCAAGGCTCACACTTTCTACCAGTGGCTATATCTGGAAAAGCGTCGACCCGATAGTACTGCCAGCCAGGATGATCTTGTGTCTTTATCACGGAAGAGGAAAAATGGCCACCACGGGCGAATTGTGAAAACTCTAAAGTAACCCGCGTGATGTGGCTTGTCGACACATCACAAGATGCCTCTATTCAAGCGTTTGTATAGACCGTCATTCCAGGATGATATATATGGGAGCTCGAGAGCTTTATAAAGCGCTTCTCCTTTGTAGTTAGATGAGCTGGGCATTCACCATAAGTAAGGAAGAAAGCAATATCGGAGTACCACTTGTCACTTTAGGTTGCGACAAATAGAACCATAGGATGAATCGGCTTTCTCCAGTGGCTTTGTGTTCCATTAGACGCAATCCTTTTCTTCCCCGGAAACTTTTGACCATTGGTTTTCGGCCATAAGCTAACATAGGCCCTTTCCTCTTACCGACTTGGTTGCTTTTATATCCGAGTCATACTCTTGAACTTTTGCAATCCAATTTCCTCCTAAACTTCCTAACTATTTGTTGAGTTAAGATGGACTTTACTACCGTGTCAGGAACTAGAACCACCGTATGAGAGTTTAGAATGTAATACCTGAAGTTCTTAACTACTTTGACAATGGCGAAGGCATGTTTCTCCAACTGGGTCATTTTTAATTCGTGAGGCTTGAGGAGAGCTCATAAACGCAATCGGGGATTCAACATCTTTAGAATTCTTTTGCATTAAGATGGCTGATACAGTATGCTCAGATGCATAGCTATACATAATAAAATCCTTGGAGAAATCGGGACATACCGGGGTATCGGCGTGTGCAGCAGAGGCTTTTATTTCCTCAAATTAATTCTTCCCTTCTTCGCTCCACCGAAAATTTGGTGATCCTTTCATCATGTCTAATATGTGGCGAGTCTTTTCAGCAAAGTCTGGAACAAAGCACCTGAGAAAATTCACCTTTCCGAAGAAGGAGTGAACGCCGGTCTTGCTTGTAGGTAAAGTAAGGCTCTGAATAGCCTTAACTCTTTCGGTATCTATCTTCGTCCCTTCTTTGATAACACATGTCCCGATAATTTTCCCTCTGTGACTCACGAAAATGGACTTTTTGGATTCAGGGAGATCCCATGTTCTCGGAATCTAATCAATACTTGCTCCAAATGATCACAACGATCATTTCACTATTTGGAGAACACAATGAAGTCATCTAATTGACTACTGATGACCTTCCCCATCATACCTTTGAGCGCAAGGTCCATGGCCCGGCTGGAAAGTGGCACCGGCATTGAGTCGAGGCCAAAAGGCATCTGCTATAAGAAAACGTGCCCCAAGGGTAGTGAATGTTGTTTTAAATTGGTCTTCGAAGTGAGACTTCAATCGATTGTAGCGAGAAAAACCATCAAGCATGGACAACATTTCGATCCGATCATTCTTGCGAGAACGATCCATTATGGGAAGCGGTGTAGTTGTCCTTCAGGACACACGATTCGGGTTGCGAAAATCTATGCGAGATGCGTATATCACCATTCTTCTTATGTAGTGGCACAATGTTTGCCACCCAAGTACTGTGATGGATAGGAAAAATGATTCGTGCGTCCAGCATTTTCTAAATTTCAGCCTGGATAGTACACGAGATCTTAGGATTATAATGTCTACCTTCGGCGAAAGGGTTTGATGTCCTCTTTGATGGGATGTCATGTTGGACGTCCTTTGGCTTGAAAAGACTTTATATCGGCATAGGACCATGCCAGTACATCTATGTATTTCTTGATAGTTTGACAAACTTCCACTTCTCCTCGGGTGTGCAACATTTTCCAATGTTTACCAAGCTGCGGATGTTGAACCGATCCTAAATTGATCGGTTCGGTTTAAGGGAGGAGCCGGGATCATCTCGCCTTTTCTTTTTTACAAAATGGTCATGTTTGTCGAACAAACACTCTAGAGAAACCAAACCTTTTGGAATTTTATTTCCTTTGAGCTGACATATGCCGTCGCTTCCTTTTGATTCTTCATTTTGATCGGTAACTGATTCGCGGCATGTAGAAGTGGATCCTTCAAAATGAAGTTCACTAAAATTTTCCACCTTTTTGAGAAAGGTAATGAGTGGATTGTCATTGTTGAATACTTGCCAATGCTTGAGAATTGTCCGACGCTTGGGTGAAAAACTACCTCAATGGTATAATTGTCATCTTTAAACATGGGTGAGGAGCATGAGGGATGCCGAAAAGCGGCCAATGAATCGGCCATATCGTTACGAGCTCTTGCGATGGATTTTATCAAAAATCATCAAACTCCTCGATGATGTCCCACACTGCATTGCGGTAATGCCCGAGCCTTTCATTCTTCACTTGGTATATCCTTTTAACTTGATTTACGACCAGCTCTGCATCACCTTGTACTTTCAGATTCTTGATTCCTCTTTCCTTTGTGGCTTGCATGCCAAGTAGCAGAGATTCATACTCAGCAGTATTATTTGTGTTGAAAAATTGTAACTTGAAAGAGAGAGGAATAATCTCCTCTTCGGGAGATATTAGTACGGCGCCAGCGCCGCACCCACTAGTCGCGCAGCTGCCATCAAACTGCAAAGTCCAGATCTTGTTAAGATCCTCTTCTTGGATGAGGACATCCATTTTTTCAGACTCGGTAGACAAGAAATAGTTTCCCATCCCTGATGATTCGAAGAGAATTTGGGCTTTAGGGTCATCGGAGTTAGTAACCAGGTACTTCTTTTGCGATTCAGGCTCCAAAGTTTGCATTACACCTTTGACGGGGATCCTAGCCTTAGACCAGTCCATATGAATCTCCCCACCAACTTCACTGCAAAAACTCCTCCCTAGCGAGAATTCCATGGAAGCTTCACGGAATATCGGCAACGAGGGCGATCATTTTACCCTTTCTCTGGGAATCTTATGAAACGCAAATTATGTGTCCTTGATTTGGCCGATCAGCGGAACTTGCTTGGTTTCGAGGAATAACATCATCAAAAGGCTTAGTAAGGGTGAGGTCGAGCATGGGTGAATTTTGCCGGCATGACATTATCGAAGCTTCAGAATCAATTATGCGGTTTCTTAGTTTGTGACCATTGATTAGGAGGAGAGATAGAAAGGTTCTATCTTGCTTGGCCCACGAGATGTCGAGGCAACATTTATGCGAGATGTAGGAATGGAAAGGATTCCTTTCGGGAGACTGAGAAGTTATAATAGCTTGGCTTTGGATGTATTACCCGACCTTACAAGTACATTCGGGGTTTGACTTAAGATATTCACTTAGGACATTTGGATCTTGGTCTTTTTAGCATGATTGATTATGTCAAATGCGGCCAAGGGTTGCGTTGATGAAGGAATGAGTCCCTCATTTCGCAATGGTAGGGTAGGATTACTGGCCTTGATAGGAATATGAGAGGGTCAATTCGAAGGAGAGACGGGAGGAAAAGATTTCTTTGTAACAGACTCAATAGGAGGTTGAGCGGTTGAGGATTACCTCTTTTAGCAATAGTTGGAGGCGTGGATGATGCGACCTTCTCTTTTTGTATCCTGGTAACAACTTCTTCTTCTCTTCCTTGGGAGTGGGTGAAAACAACATATGGTATCGGTTTGCATACCCTTGGGTACCTTCTTCTTCATCAGATTCCCCCTCATCAAATTCCATATACCCGATTGTAGAGTCACCAATCGGTTCACCGACATCTTGATCATCTTCACTTTAGCGATGAAGGTTCTTCATAAATTTTCTCCTCTTCATCAATCTCAGCAAGGCATTGGCCAGGAGGGAGCCTCAAGTGCCAACCGTGGGCAGTTGTAGGTAAATGTGGCCTTTAAGGGCGTTGTTGGGAGTGAAGCTTCTCACGTGGGATATCCCGTATGAAGAGCTAGGAAAAGCTTGAGCTAATTTGCTTGCTTTTAACGCGAAGCAAGTCATTCGCCATCTTTTGAAATGCCGGATCAGATGAAGTGGTGGGAGAAGGGCTCGAAGCTTTAAACTTGGATGATTCTCTTTTTAATTCACCAGATATTAGCAAGTTATCTTCGATCCGGATGGCAGCATCATAGGCGAGAATCAAAGTAGCTACTTGTTCTTGCAGGAGTAAGAAACTTACTTTCGATCTCATAGCGTTTTTAAGAACCACTTCGATTTTCCTGTTGGAAGCATGGTAAAGCGGAACACGGTTGATCAGTGAATTGAAGCGGGCAATGAAGTCACGCATAGTTTCATTGACCTCCTTCTTTAGGTGAGTGATCTTTGATAGCAACGCGAACGCGTCTTTGGAAGGCTTATACCTGTCTTCAAATGCAGCCCATAAGGTGGCCCAACTAGTAATAGATCCGGCAAAATGCTGAAACCATTCTGCTGCGAGTCCTTGCAAGGTCTCCGAGAAAAAGTGAACCGACACATCTTCATGCGGGTTACATCAAGAGATCTGCAAGAGACATGATGAATGCGGATATGTGAGAATCCGTGCTTTGGTTCTCGCTCCCATAAAATCTTGGAAAATTCTTTTGGTTTCCATAAGGAGCGCGTGAAGCTGATGTGGTAATGTGAGAGGGCCCATAGCATTTCCCCATGAGTACTGCCATTTGGACGAGATGGAAAAAGCGACACGAGCGGAGCGCAGGTTCCACTAAGCGGCAAAGCAACCAACTGCAAAGGGATGTGGAGGCTCCTTGTGATAAATGCTTCCTTTGTGGAGGTGAGACACTCTGGACGACCGATCAGGTGAGCTCGGTGACGAGAAGCGTCTTTGGTGTAATGCTTTGAAGTTGTGCCTTTGAAGCGGATCGAAAGTAAGATCAACTTCCCCACGAGCTCTCTGTTACGAGTAAATGGTTCACTGCCAGTGTACCTTCCGATCTGCAATACTTTGGAGCAGATTTAAAAACTCTTTTGGTTGTACTTGCTGATTTTCTGTTTTTTCGACAAAAGTCAGCGGCATGTACTTTTCTAAGAATTTAATTTTATCCCTCTTTTGAAAACCGATTGCGGTTTAATGACAGATTAACAAGGATAAAATGATGGTAAAACTTAGTAAGCTGATTTTCAGATCTAGAGTTGACTTTTTAAAGAGTTTGAAATTTTTAGTAAACTATCAAAAACTTCGGATCTACGGAAATATACGGATTTTTGTAAAAACTCGGCCCGAACTAAATATCTCTAACTAGCCTAGATCTATGGATCTCAAAAGAAAATTTTCAATTTGGAGCACTTTTGCAAAAAAATTGGATTTTGAGCGAAAGTTAAAATTTGCAAACAAGCGGTGACTTTTGTTTTTTTACTGATTTTCTATCATACCACTATCATAGATCCGATAGATCTGTTCATCCCAGCAGAGTCGCAAAACTATTGGTCCGAAAGTCTATCGGGTGGGCGAGATCTATGGATAGGCAGGCCAATCGTATGCGGGGCATAGCCCCTCTTTGAGGCAAAGAAAGTGAAACTGGTTTATTGCAATTCTATCGGCGGGATTACGTGCAGTCTCACAATATCACGCCTTACAGGGTTTGGGATCTCATCCCGGTAGGGGTGTTCAAGCTGCGAAAAGAAAGGAATGAAGGGAAAGATGAAGATAAGATAGATCCGAAGGGAGAAAAGAAATGAATTCCAAAGCGAGAAAGGTCGGAGGGTCTATGTTTTGGATTGGTAGTAAATGCAGCCAAACCTACTTACATAAACAAACAAAGCAATATTGATGAGCAAATGACAAAAAGTAGAGATAGATCTAACGAGAATAAACACGAGATCCGAGTAAGAAAGATCGATGCATATAACACATGTATTCGGCACAAAGTCTCAATATTTGTATTCTTTGTTTTCTTACATTACAAGAAAGCTCAAAGTCTTTCTCTCCTTCTATTTTCATCTAAAAAATGTCCACACCTGAATACAACAAGTATTCAAGTATATATAGAAGAAGAGAAGAAGAGAAGGCAAAAGCAAACTAACCACTTAATTACAAAATATCTTACAAGAGACCTAAAGTCATTTGTTGACTTTTGACAACAGTGGATGACATCATCCCATGGTACAACATGGATGATGTCATCATTTGTGTCAACATACTTTAGATATTTGCGAGAGAAGGTCGAGAAGAATGAAACTATTCATCATCATCTCGCGGTGAAAGGGGTATCCTACTTTTTGCGGCTGCTCGGTGACGAGATGTGGGCCAGGCACGTATTCCATGAAATTGCTGATCATGGGTTGAAGTTGATCACAGGAAGGATCCTTGTGTCGATCGGCCGATAGCCTCATGCAAGTCTCCGCTCATCTATGAGTTTTTCTAGGAGTTTAGAATACTCATTTTCTGCCTCTATCAGGTACCCTATGAAGTCACGATAGGCCAGCAGGTTGTTGATGGATTCGGCGTCGAAAGTGACTTCTGGTCCCAGCCCTTGCGAAACGATCTCCTTGAAGATCTAAATAGTTTCATCAACCTTTCTTAAGGTGAAAGAAGGAGTGAGCAAGCCCGGAGACATTCTCAGGACAATTTGCTCCATTTGATGCATTGCATCCAGGGCTTCCTCCTTGATCTTGTCAATCTTCTCTAGGACGAACTCCAACTGATCGACCCGGTAATCCAGAGTAGAAAGGATTTTGTTGAGGGCTCTGGGGTGACCGAAGACGCCGAACTTGACCAGATCTTTGGTGAGCAGTTGAGCATTTTCGGAAGGTCTCATGTTGTAACTTAGTACGGTCTAGCTCTTTGGAGATGGGTTCTGCTATAGCACTGGAGCTCTTTGTTCACCCGATTGATATTCGATATAATCCGGTGAACTTGGCGATCAATCCTCACTTTATTTGAGGATTTGGCTCCTCAGGAAACGCCATGCCCTCGCTCGTCAATTTTGGCGTATTCATTAATCTTATCCAGCTCAAAGGCGCGAAGATTTTCAGCGGCGGTTGTAGGAGGTGAAGCTGCCCATTTTTGCAAGGCGTGGAGAAGATGTTTATTTTGCTCCTTTAACAGACCTCTTTTCTTCCTTTGTTTCTGGAGCTTCTTGCAAAGGGCGTCAACCGTAGATAGGGCCTCTCCCTTAAGGCTTTCTAAAGATGTCCTCATTGTGACTTAGGTCATCGTGTATAATCTGTCGGAGACAGATCCTTTTTATCCTTTAAGGGATCGGGGTATGCTATCTCCATTACTCTCTCTCCTGACGCACTCTGAGAGAAGCGGGTTATAGGATTTTGCTTCTTGGCCCCCTTTGATGGGATGATGGAGAAGTCCATCGGTCGATGGGAACTTTCCTCTTTTGTTGGCTCAAGTCTTTGAGAGATCCATCTGGACTTATGGGAGTGGGACCAGCGGTGGAAGAAGGAGTAGCCGTAGTAGCGGAAGGAAGTATGTTGAGACACTTGGCGGTGACATTAAGAGGAGGCCGAGAAAGTGCTCATGGGAGGAAGAGATATTGCGGGGAGGATGACATGGGGATGGAAGGGAGCTAAGAAATGAGGAAGAAATGGTGGGGGACAGACTCCGTGAGAGAAGAGAAGATAGACGATGAGGAAGGGGGAGCAGGTAGAAGATGGGGAGAGGACATGACCAAAGGAATGGTCGCTTGGGTCACTCAAGGAGGAAGGAGGAGAGGGAGAAGGGACAAGGGACCTCAATAGTTGCATAGTGGAAACATCCTTAGTGGATGTGCCTCACCGGAACATCTTCGGCCGCTTCTTTCTGGGGAAGCCGAGTTACAACTTGTTCTCGTGCGCGAAGGGGACTCTCGGAGTCTCTTCTGGCGAGCTTGACTTGCCCTCCTTGTCTTTACCTTTGCTTTTTGCGCAGATGCTTTTGTCTAGAAGGTGCGTTGCCCGATGGATATGTGGTGAAATAAACTCGAGGTAGATGAGGCCATTCATCCTACACTAGTTCTCTGTTCTCCGCATGAGTTTCTTTGACCTTTCTTCTATCATTTGAGGTGCTTTAGTTACGCCGATCATAAAAACGGCCATCATCTCCACATGTGTCAAGATATACATCAACTTTTTGATCAGCGGTTTGATATCCTTTTGGGACGATGGCTATCTTTGTCTTGAATGATTTCAGCCAGGGCAAGCGGGAATGATCCTTCCTTCGAGTTCAACCTCATGATATAGGTCGATATAAATATCCTTGATTTGTGGGATGTGGATTGGATCGAGTTTGGCTTTGGTAAGGCAGTTCCTTGGGTCGAAAGTGGGCCTTTACGGGAAGTTGTGCTTTATATTTTGCAATTCCGGCTCCGCTAACATCTCCGGGCTTGGTGGTGGGAAAGACAAGTGTACACACCTTGCTGTGAGGGGGAAAGGAGTTCCACCCTTATTTCTCTTTAAACACTTCTCATGGTAAGTGATGAGCTATCTTGATAGCTCCAACGAGATCACTTGGGGCCGCCATATCTTGGCAATTTGGTTGGTTCCCCTAAGAAGTTGGCTGCCCTTAGATAAGTGAAGGTAGGGAATTGCGTGAATAGGGCCCCCACTTCTCTGTTGTTGCAACAATGCTCTTGGTCGTACAATGTGATGAGTCATGTTTGGCCTCAAAGGCGAGGCGATCTTTGTAGAAGAAGAAGGCATCGTTAATCTTTGTAAACTGAGAAATACTATTTTCCAGCTTCAGCTCTGGATAGTATTCATATATTTTTACTTGGGGCCAAACCCCGCACCACATCAACGCTGGATAATCTCTCTCCGAGGCTGCAACATAAACTACATAGGAGTTCATGTAGAACCTCCCCGTTGTGGTAAGTTGTTGGAGCTGCTCGGATATAGTGCTGCTTATGATCTCTACCCACTCAAAGCGTTGATCTGGCACATTTTTGTTCATTGTCTCCAGGTATCTAAGCATCCATTTATGAAAGTAGTGGGTGTCAGGAAGCCCAAATACTCTGCTTAGGAATGTGATGGTATCACTTAGTTCCTCGGAGAAATTGCTGCGATGAATGCCTGTGGCCATCTGGTCACCACCTTTTTGTTTTTCAGGTATACCTCATTCATCAATTGCATACACTGATCTTCATTATCTTCCCAAGCCTTGGTGTAGTCTTCTTAGCTCACGGCCACAAAGTGCCGGTGGTGAGGAGTGCTAAGCATTACTTCGAAGTGTCGAGAAGTGAGGTTGATCACGACCTCGCCCTTCTCATTCAAGATGCACCTCGTGTCTTTGTTGTAGTAGCGGGCCACGACCATCATGAATTCTTTATTTACTTTGCACTTGACCGGGATCCCCCACAAAATGCGAGCCACTTGCCCACCGAGATTGTCCATCCACGGACTTCCTGTGACCCTCTGGGTTCTGGCCCAGAAATCCTCCATATCAATGTGCCCGAGCTCAGAATCTCTTATGTCTAGGTCACATTCTGCTCTGGGATTCGGGCATCCTGACCCTTTGATATTTATACTTCATCTCTTCCTCTGTAAGTTTGGCTTTGCCCTTAGATTTGATTGGTCTTTTGCTTGATGTAGACATATGTAGTTACGAACTCGGTTATTGATCAGCGTGAGGAGGAGAAGAGAAACCCAATGCAAAAGAGTCATGTTAGTCATTTGATCTTCCATTAAAGCATTGTGAAGGGAAGAGTTATTAATTTTAAGGCATCGGGCGCGGGCGCATGAATCTGTAGGTGCGGGGTTAAATAGTGTGGCGCACGAAAAGGGGTGCTGCAAAGGACAAATCGAGTGCAAAGGGCGCGGGGCACATGGACACCGCGGATGACATTTTTATTGTTGCAAGTAGAGTGCGCCCGTGACATTTACGTGTATTTTATAACGGTGTAGATATTTTTCATGTTACACGGGTATAGGATGCGCCATTGGCGCAAATAATTTCATGTTACATATAAATTTGATGCGCCGAAGGCGCGGGTTTCTGTGTGTAACATCATATTTTCGTGAGCAACAAGGGAACTTGGCGTGGCGCATGGGAGGTCTGCGTGACATGATGTTGCTTTAAGAGGGGATGCGCTGCGCCGTTAACATTTTATACTTGGCATGGATATTTTCATGTTGTATGGATGCGAGTGCACCAATGGCACAAGTTTTTACAATGTTACACATGAGTTCGGTGCTGCACCAAGAGGGTGCGAGGTTAGTGGGTGTTATAAAAGCGAGAAAGTGCGCTTTGAGGCCATGTGTATTTTTTTTTATGCAACAAGTCTCGGCGGATGCGCCATTGGCGTGGCTTGTGTGTTATGTTACGGGTGGCGATTGCACCAAGGAGGAAAAGTGCAATTGTATGCGAGCACGTAAGTTTTAGTTTCCTTCTCTGGAGGGATTACATGTGTTTAAGCCTCTTCTGCAGGGTTCCTTGGATGATGAAGAGGATGTAATAAAGAGACCCAAGTGATTTTTTTTGAGGCGAGTCCTCTTTACCAGCAGATCTGGAAAGAGGGAGAAGTGCATGGGGGAGAAGGACAAAAAAAACGCAAAAGAGGGGGTTCATTCATGGCTTCACGAGATCTATCTATCCCACCCCACAAACAAACAACCAACAAACAAAACACAAAACATGAGAGCAATAAGGACCACTTACCCGAATATATATAACATGAGAGGTGGCTGGTCCACGAACGCAACACGAGGACGACGAGGCATGCTTGGCACAGTGCAGAGGAAAAATATCAATCACGTGTTTTACGACTAGTGAAAGTGACGGGGGTGGATGCGCCATATATATAGACAAAGTTGTAATAAATCGCTAACCACTTTTTGAAGTGGCACACCAAAACGCCTGTTGACACTTCAAACCGTGTGCCCTTTGGCGCATTAAAACTCTTGTTAACACGTGTTAATGTGTGCCTTTGTCGCACCAAAAATACTTGTTAGCACTTTGGAATATGTGCGCCTTTGGCGCATCAAAACGCGCGCAAAAAAGTATTGTTGACACGGAGGCACATGTGCCTTGGCGCATGCAAGAAAGGCGCAACTTGGGAGGCGCACCATAATGTGTGTCAACACGTCAAAGGGTGTGCCAAAGGAAATGAAGGGGGTGCAAATTTACTCTGTGTTACACAGACATTATGTGCGCCCAACCAAAAAAGACCAAAAATGGCTAAGTTCGGAAAACTAGATTTCCCAGGAAGAGATTTTGTAATGTTCCGAACATAGAGGGGTCCCTAATGAGGACCATAACAAAATTTTCATGGGTTACCCGCGAAATTGCCCTTGCCAATTTTACGGGATAACAGGGCTAAAGGATCAAAATGTGTTAATCAACATTCTTGAGTTCCAGACTTTATGTTGTAACCTTTGATGTCATTTACGTGAAAGGTTAGAAATTGAGTAAAGGTGGATTTATGGAGAACTTTGTGTCAACGGTGCTTTGCTTCTTACTTACGTGTGGATATTTAGATAAACCTTGTGTTATATCGATATTTAGATTAGAATATTTTCTTTTCCTTTACTTCTGAATATTGTGAGATCTACTTGTTTATTTAATCTATGTGTATGAGACCAACTCTGTAAACTATTGGTTTAATTACATATCTTCCTTTCTTCTTTCCCAAATTTCATTATTTCCCCCTTCTACAAATACTTCATAAACAACTACTTACTTGCTGGAGAATTTGTAAGCTATAGTTCATGAGCTTTGTAATTAAAGTAAAACCCCATGCAAATAGTTATTAGGATTCATACTTACCAGATTGATAAACATCTTACATGGGAGCCTCACCAATAAATGAGGGAGATTTATCTCATGACTGCCAAGGTTTCTAGTTGTGCGAGAAAATATAGCCAACACATAAACATATGATTTTTACTCCTTCTATGTTTACATGAACAACGAAATGTAAATCTAGCAATTTATCAATGAATGTCTATTTCCCCATGAGCTCATTCACGATCTTCTTGAATGTTTATACATTTACTATTTCACTAAGGTTTACTTTATAGGTTACACGTGAGGGGAGAGAGAGAGATAAAATCCTTCTCTTGGGTGTGTGGGTACTTTTATGATGAGTGTAAGGGTGTGCAAGTACACATTATGAATGTAAGTATGCTACAATTGTTTCATGTGTACTATTTATTCACAAGATGAAAAACACCTTATCACCTCTTTACTTAGAAACCACCTAATCGCCATCATATAACCCATTTGGAAATGGAATCCGGATATGGATTTCAAATGTCTAACTAAAGTAATAAAATCAAACCCCACCCTATTACTTCATAAAAGATCAAAACTTCTAATCTTTCCCCCACCTATCCATGGATTCCATGTGTTTAAAAAGCTCAATTTAGCTTGAGACTCCATGAAAATTTAAACTAGTCACCTTTTAAATTGCAAGGATAAATTGCTTGAAAGCCACGAGTTTGCTTTACTTAGGAGGAAAGGTTTTTTGGTAATTATACTTTCCCTTATCTTATCCATGTTTCTACATACCATTCTACCTCATTACACTTTGAAAGACATTCCTACAATGTCGGTTAGGGTTGTAATGGAGTGAGTTTCTCATTTTATTCTTGACATTAGATTTGACATTCATTTGACTTTCATGTGACAAGGTTCATCCATAAATTTGACTTCAAATCCACTATCACTTAAGTAGTTTTTTGCCTTTTTCTTAGAAAGTCAATTAAAAATAATAATAACTTGGTCATGTAGTAATTTTTGTGGCCTTTTCTCTTGAATGGGTTTTTGAGAATAATGAAATCACGTAGCTAAATGATTCCATTTGCCACAAATCAATGGGAAATTGATAGAGAATTTAATGAAGTTATTGATTAAAGTGGTATGTAGAAAATCTAAACTAAGAACCTTGAAATTGATATCTATTGATGTATTTCATATAGATACATTTGTTATACTATAATTTTTTGGTATACGTATACTACACTAGCATATCTAGATAGCTTCCTCAAGACTGATGTCACTTGCTTAGATATATATACTAGTATTAAACTTTTCAACTGCGTTCATGACCTGCCCACTTTTTCCTTTCTCTCAGCCTTATTTTGCCTTTCATTTTCTCTTACATGAAGTATTAGAGATGAAAGACGATATGTGAAGCAGTGTATTGACTCCCGACTATTCAAAATGAATAAAACCATCTTCTGCAAACACATGTCAGAGACCCAACAAACTGCCTTAAACTCTACGAAAACTATTCCATTTGTGTTGGACTGCATACTCTCATTCTCCACTTGTTGGCTCTTTCCTCCGTGTTAATAGAAAGAGATTTAATTCTCAACTTGAAGAGAGAAACATTCCTTATATATTCAAAAACTCAAATTATATAACTGAAAATGAAGCTACTCATTCAAGAATAGAGTAATTGGCTTTTCTCTAATTCTCTTTTTAGATACTATATTTACACATATAGATGGTGATAGATTGTTGAGATTGTTCTACTTCCATGATACGAAACTAAAACATCTCCATCCTCTTTTTCTTGAACTAGATGTGGTGAACACATCGTTCTTTGGCATAGAGGGTCGGGTACTCCTTGTCCACATTTTAGGAGATTCAGATAGGCACACATTACTAGCTTCTTCTCTCCTTCTGGAGGATCATCACCCCTAGATGTTAGGAACGTTTCCTGGAGATGTATATTACACTCACTGAGGATTGTGCTTCTAGGCCCACTTAATCCATGTCATTCCACTATGGATAATATTAGATCTTGTATCGGTTTCTTCACGGTTGTGGATGAAGATGTTGATTCTTTGTCTGCCACATTCACTATAGATTAAGGCCGTCATTTGCCTCCAGAGATGGTCTTCATTAAGATTATATTCTTTCACAATAGGGATTCTTCTTGCATGGCTGTCTGTAATGTTTGTATTACATGAAACTGTCTTATCTAACATTGTTGTAGTTCACTTGTTTTCAGTTCATCCAAACTTATTCAGTTGGAACCTTTTACTGGTGGCTGTCTAGCTTATAGCCTGTAATTTTTAGCATATTCTAACAAACGATTCTAAGTTGTTGGCTAAACATAGTTTTCTGTCATTGATGTTGGATATTGGGCAACCTCTAATTTAAAATTCATATCTCAAAATCCCACTTTGGGTTTTTCCTATTACAAATTCAAATCATGTAATCTTAAGTAGAACCTATTTATTTCCTTTTCTCGATGTATTAGATCAAATGTAGTAATAAATTTTTTATTCAAGTACGTATAGCTTCTTACGTCTTTTCCATATCTTGGTTTTAATGCATTTGATTTTTGTTCAGGCATTGTGGGTTCCTATGGATAGGCTTGTTTGGGCTGGTGATTCTGTTTCGGTATACTTTGTTTAAATAATATTCTTGGTCTATTTTGTTTTTCAATTTTCTGCATTCTTTGGAATATATTCTTTGTGATCGTTACAATAAATTCACATACTTCTTTGGAATATTTTAGCTCAAAAAACAACAAAATTATTTTCTAGCTTTAATCCTATGTTCTTCATATCCATCTTTTTATCCCAGAACAAAACCTTCCTAATGTATGGATTATTAACTAGTACAATTATTGTTTGAAATTCTTCAACAACACTTCTACTACATATGTAAATGCAGGTGTGCTTGTCAAAGGATTTGGGGCTCCTGTTGGAACTGTCATTGTTGGTTCAAAATAATTCATTACAAAGGTTTGCATTTATGCTTTTTAACATATTGGCATACAAGGCCATGAAATATTTTCTAGTGCATGTTTGTTTGTTGTATTTGTAAAGAACTGTACTATTAATTTTAACTATATTAGAGCAAAGTAAGAATCATTGAAATGTTTCCCTCTTCACTTGTAACTTTAAGAACTTCCACACACTTCCATGCAGGAAACATGGGTTAGGAAGACTTTAGGTGGGGAATGAGACGAGTTGGATTATTATGTGTTGCAGGTCTTGTTACATTGGATAAAGTGGTTGGTAGGCTTCAAAACGAACAAAAAAATAGTCAAATTTTAGTTGGTAATCTAAACTTCTTTTATTAAAGTTTTGTGTCAGTAATAGTTTGGATATTTTCTTTGGAATGTGTTGGAGAAAACAAATAGCTGCTCGTTTTGATTTTTTTGAAAAGAAATTGTAGTCAATTTTGATGAGAATTGTTTAGAGCTTTTCAAGGTTGGGGAGAGGGTTTTGGAAAAAATACCCCTCCTCATAACCATTGTCCTTGAAAAGTTTTTGGGAAAGCTATTTATCTCCACATTGTTCTTCACTTTATGTTTTATGTGATTACACAATAAAACCTTTGTTTACTTTTATCGAGCCATGTTGATCGGAGGATACTTGTTAGAGAACACACAAGGAGTCCAAGTGCGGGAGAGAAGGCCGGGATCGGGACGTGGAAGGCAAGTTCAGCATTTAGGACTTAGCCAATTTTTAGCATGATGACCTATTTTTAGAATATGGTGTGCGGAACACACCAATGATGTAGAGACGTGCGCGCCATGCATTGTCTATTTTTGGAGGATTAGATCAAAGTGTTTTACATAGAGAGAGGAGCTACGAATAGGATTGACACTTGATTAAGCGGCCTATAGATAGCATACTTTCATGTATGGGTATGCCTATGAATGATGCGTGGCTATTAATAGCATGCGGCCTATTTCGGAATAGATAAGTAGTGAACGGCGAGTCCCCACCCTATATATAAGAGCACGATGGATGTACGAAGATATAGAGTTATACACATATGACTGAATTATTGTAGCAGGTCCATACGTGCATTGGTATCGTTTGAAATTATTGTAAGGAGTTTCTGTGTTATTAATAGATGGAAGATATTGGCTGAATCTAAGTGTCATTCCAATGTGTAATCGAGTAGTGTATGTTATTGATTCAATCATGATTACTTGTTTAACGCTTGTTCTGTCATAGATATGAATGTAGCATACAATGTAGAATGATAGATTAGTTATGAATCTATGTATTTCTTCCTTCATCATGCTAACATCCTACTACAACAACCCTAAAGAGGGACCTACTACCTTTTCATGCTTTGGGTGAGCGCTTAGTTTAGGTTGAGTGATGTGTCAATGACGTCTAGGGAGTTATCTGGTAAATTCTAGGCTGCATCATTGGTTACGTTGTCGGGACCTTTTTACAGATTGTTTTTAGGATGGTTCACGATGAAGATGTACCGGTTAACTCGAGCAAGTAATAAGGAATGGATACACGATCTGGTGGAAGAATATGCATGGCGGTTCAGTAGTGGATCTGAGTTTAACGCATGCACTTGGGTAAACAAAATCTATATGGGAGCTTATGTGAGAGATTTTTCACCATATTTCTAGTAGAACTATACGAGTGGCTTACTGCTTATGCATCTTAGTGGAATTGGAGGTATCACGCACTTGTCTGGACACAGGAAGAATTTCAGGCCCTTTATGATGTTGATTTGATCTAGACTCATGATGTGGATATGTGGTTTCATGGTGTTCTAAATAGTTATATTCTAGAATATTCGATTTTGATGTATGGCGTTGAGGAGATGGCTCGAAGATGTGGAGCTAGAGCATCAAGAACTCCCCAATCTTGGAAAACATGACAGAGATCCCCCTCACCTCGTGCACCAATTGCACCAACAGAGACTACCTGGCTGGGGTGCGCATCTTAATCCACACAGTGACCCAGCCCTTGCGCTTGGTTTTCTAGTATCTAGTACGACAAACAATCATAAAGATAATTTGGGAAGCGGGAGAGCAGGGGAGTAAGTCGGGTAGCAAGTACATCAATGGCGGGAAAAAAACTTCAATGATATTTAGAGGAACATCCTTAGGCGCATCATCCACATAGAATGTGACCACACAAAATGTTGGATTCACCTTTGGAAGTGGAACTACCTCATAGACGGTAGGGGTTCAATATAGTACCACTGTCCGATCACATGGGAGTAAATCTACAGCTCATATTTCCTCTACGGTGGAGGATCAGGAGGTATAGGTGGTTCTAGTTCTGGTGGATCTAGTGGTTCTGGAGGCAGAGGGAACACAAGAGGTTCTGGATTAGGTGGTCAAGGTCCATAGCAACCACATAATATTTATATGGAGATGTCTCTTCATCTCCCGGAGTATAGAGGTATAGATAATGCTTCTAAACATGTGCATATGTGTGAAAACTTGTGGCACGCTAAGGGGATCACGGTTCTTCAAGCATAAGGAAAGTCAATTTGCTACTACATTACGGGGACGTGTGCACAACTAGTATAGGAAGTTTGACCTTGATAGAACTTCCATGAATTATGTAACATTGAAAGATGATTTCTCGAAAGAGTTCCATATCCTTGAGTTTGAGTAGAAGAGTATTAGTGTGCTCAAGTATACCAAGAAAGGCACTATTGAGAGTGTACGTGAGTATGATGCTCATTTTAAGACACTTTTATCTAAGCTATCTTATGATATTCACGCTATCCAGCATGCACAATGGTTCATTGGAGGATTGATTACACCATTTAGAAGGGCGTTGTCACATAAGACATACACTGATCTACGTGAAGCACTTAGAAGCAACTTTGCATGCTTGAGGAAGTTGGGAGCATTGACATTGGCATTAGTCCATTCTTAGAGGCACATATTGTAGCTATGGAAAAGTAGTTAGAGAAGCTATCAGCAAATTCAGCCCATGAAACATGCTCAGGAATTTGGTGTACAGATTGTGAAGTGGAAGGTCACACCAAGGATAGTTTCCCTCGTAGATCTATATGCTCATTACTATTGGATTGTGAAATCTGTCATTTGAATCATGATGCTAGTCACTGTCCTTTGTTATAGCACGTGATAAGGAAGAATGTATCTTACTTTTGCAAGATTTGTAGGTCCACGACCCATGATACTAAGGATTTTCAGTTGATTGGTCAGATCCAGGATGCTATAGACATTGGGGTACAACAAACAAGTGTAACAGATAATTCTAAGGGTAAGAATGAGCACCAAGATCGGGATCATAATCAAATGTGCTATGATAGGAATGAGGGGAATTTTGAAGGAGGACGTGGATATCATGGTGGATATGGAGGGCAAGGCCCTGGTGGAGGAAGAGGTGAGTTCCCTCATGGAACATGTTATACGTGCGGATCTCCTCGACCACTATAGGTGTGAATGTCCTCAAAATATTACATGTTATTTTTATGGGAAGAACCACAGCTATAAAGAGTTCCCAGGACTTATATGAGCATCTCGAGTAAGCAACATAAACAAGAACAAAAAGCACTCGGATGGTTAGAATCTAGTGCATGGTAGAAGATTAGTGGATGGCCAATATAATAGAAGAATCGAGGCATTGATAGTGAAGATTATTACACATGTTGAAAGTAGCACGCATAAGAGAAGCATTGCACCAAATCCTACAATCACCAAGGAGGAGGTTTTACATGCAAGATACCCAGATCCCGCTCATCAGAAGGAGGTTTACTAGGATACCATGGAAGTTCTAAGGAATCTTTAGGGTGAGATACTGAATAATTAAAGGAGCGAAAAGAAAGCATTAGAGACATTCCAAACTGATATTGATGATCTGTGAGAAGTGTGCAAAATGTTTTGCTAGGAGAACATTATCCCACTATTAGGAAGTTGGTTAAAGGGGAACAATCCATGCACAATTTTGAAACCGGATGACAAATCCTACATGCAAATCTTCCCCGATAGCATTGAATATGACAAGGAAATTACTCGAATTTGTTGTGGATGAGTGGTTGTTGAGCAACATATTGATTGATACAGTGTGGAAGTAAATGTTCTTACATTAGATGCATGGGTAAAAATGGGGAGGCCTTCATTGCAACTATCATCTAATGTGTTGTTTATGGAAAATCGGACTAAGGCTACTCCCATAGGAGTTTTGAAGGATGCATCTATAACCATCTGAGGGCCAAGTTCACTGGGGATTTTGAGGTATTAACATTTGGTAGAAGCGGACAATTTTCTAGCCTTTCTTGGATGCCCTTGGTGTTATGCGAATAATGCGAGACAGATTCAATAAGGGGTATATCAACTTTGAGAAAAAGGAGGAAAGGGTTTTAATAGCCTTGAAAGATGGGAAGTCTACTATACGTACCCAAAATTATATGTACTTTACTATTAGAAAAAGGTTACGGAAACCCCAATGATGATTCAGATCTCTTCACAAAGTGTTCGGAATCCAGAAAGCTCACCAAGTATACATTTGTATCCTAAATGCCTTATCTAACCTTTGCATTCTTTTTTCTAACCCCTACCCCTTTTTCCTTGCATTTTTTCTTTAGTTACAGGACCAGCCGCAAGATAGGGTGGTGGTCCTCTAACCACCACCTTTGCAGCAGCAGGTAGATGCCGCACACTTTCTAGAACCTTACGATGCACTCAACAACTTGAAAAATCAATTTTCACTTGCAACTTTCATCCTCTCTCTTTGTTTATATTTTCTATCCACTTTGAAATAGTAGTCCTCCATTTTAATGATAAAGCATGTATTTGGACTTTCCTTCCTGAGTAAGAATCTATAAATACGAGCTTCTTTAGAAATGGCCCCTTCTCTCTATGTTTTATTATTTAGTGTATTTGGAAGTTCCTTAATAAGTTCAAAGTTTAGACTTAGCATAATTTCTCGGCTTAGAGGCTCCTCATTTTTTTGGTTTAGAGATCACTTGATCTCTCTAGTTTCATTTGTTCCATTGTTGTTCTCTAAACAACTGGCTTAGCATAATACAACATCAATTCTAGATTAAGTTCATTTGAAACTTGGTTCTACTTAGAGTTATAGGTTTTGTTTCATCACAGGAAGAATAGGTCCTAGAATTTTAGGTGTGTCTTGTTGTATCCCTACAACAATCTTGCTAGGAATCGCATAGCCAAGCTCTTGTTCTCTTGCGCTATCTCTCTCCTACTTGCATTCCATTTGGTTTACCTCCAAGCTACCACTATTTAAATATCTTCTCCTACTGTCAATGTCACATTCTCACCTTTAGATTCACGAGAACACGAAGGAATGAAGAGATCACACTGAGGGGACAAGCTACGATCTATTGGATTTGCCTCTATTCTGCAGAACTCCGGTTTGAATTGTCAAAGTTGTAGTTACAATATATCAAATAGAGTAGTGAATCATTTCATTTTAGTTAAAGCTTGCTTTCAATATTTATCGGGGAAGCTGTGGGGAATGATAGCTTCTGAGAAGCTATGATTTGTTTCTCACTTATGAGGTAAGATTGGAGGTCTTTCAATCAAATTAGTTAGATATTTATATTTGTATCAACTCACAAGTGCACAAGGAAAATAGCTACATCTGGCTACCTTGCTTGTTTTAGCTTTATTCTTAGATTAGTTACTTGTTATCTGAATTTATTAGATTAGTTTCTCTTTAAAATCATTCAAGTTTATATCTCTGAAAATACAAAAAGAACAAGCATAGCGTAGATTCATTTTCATAATTAGTTTACTTCATTTAGTTAAGTTTGGTTATTTCTTGCATGACTATTATGGGACCAAGAGAGCCCAGGGATTACATATTCGAACCAGTGATACCCAACCGAATCTCTACATGGCATTAGTGGATATAGATCAAGGTCTTAGGATCCACGTCTTCCAAACAACAACAAACCCACAAGAAATTAGTGAATAGTTGAGAAAATTAAACATCGAAGATGACAAAGCATACAAATTCTGGTCAAATCAACCCAATTATAGATTACCTTGATAGGATGTCCATATGACCATACAAGAACCCGAAAGAGAAAAACATTTGGTTGTGATCCATTAGTTCCTCAGCCAGACGCAGGAGACCTTCTCATTGACATAGACACGGCTTACGCATACAAGTTGCTAGGACACCCATGAGGTATTCCGAGAAGATCGCACAACTCCTGATATTAAACATAGAGGCTGAAAAAGCTTATGACTATTGGATAGTCGGAAGAAGAGATTGATTCTTCACATGACCATAAAAGGTCCTCAGCAACCACGAACTCATGGTTGTGATCCTCAGGTCCCACAACCCAATGGGCATGCTAATCAGTTAAACATTGACACCAATTTATGTACACTTGGTATTTAGATCCTCACCACTCCTCCTTTGGATATCATTACACAACTTTCTGTGTTGAACATAGAAACCGATCAAGCTAATATTTTCTGGGTCAGACCAGAAAACCATCCATAGTTTCCTATAAATCCACTACACCTCTCACTACCACTTTCATGACCCTATTTGGAAATATATACGAAGCACCCATAGGTCACTTTCCATGAATCCAACAACCAACAGATAGGATCTCGGTAGAGCTCAACATTGATTGGAGCCTCACGAATAGTTATAGTGTTAAATGATCCATAACACCAGTTCAAGTTAGAAGAGCCTTCTTTGCTTTGATTCACAGATCCCGTTATTGCATATCGAGGATATAGGATTGCCCAACTAATTTTTCCATATCTGCATATATTTCATTTCCACCGGTTGTCTCGGCATGACCTCGGGAGGTCGGGTACGGAGAAAGGTTGCTTGATGATTCTCATGCTCACCTGTCACTTTTCTATCATACAAAATTGGTGAACCCGATGTGAAACTAACAACTACTCCTTTTTCATTTCCATTTCTTTCATCCACCTTCACTCTTCCCATTATTTTGTGGGTATTTATATACCCCCGAATATGTCGAGATACGACGCATATGGCAGACCTCTCTCAGGTCTCGAAGCATATTATGGTCAAACGAGTAGACAATAGTCACCATCACTTTCTGCATGGGCTGATAACTACTCAAGCAACTACTTGTCATCACAAAATCCTCCTCAAAGAACTAGCTCTAGTTCTTCATTCCAAATTGAGGAGTTGGACCAACTTACACAAACACAACAACAGAGCCCTCGGCTCTAAAAATATGATATGACATTTACTTGGAGAATCCATTTCATCTCCTCGGTTTTTATCTAGACCAAAAATCAGTAGGCAGTCAGATCCACTCCCATTTTTGGATGAGGAGTACTTAGCACGCTACGCTAGAAGTGAACAATGCTTCCAAAACATGTACCCACCTATAGGAAGTTTGCAAACACAACCCGACACCCTGCTCCAAGAAAACACCCCCATTCCTCCACCTATGGAAAATACTCTTGGTGAAGTTTGGTAGAGTAACGATCAATTCATAGCAGGGTACCATACCCCTTGGAAACCTCAAGGGGTGCCACAACAACCACCATGACAGAACACTGTATCATCACCAATCGAAGTCATCTCGGCTCTAGTTGAAAGGGTTAGAGGGCTAGAACTTGCTCAAGCAAATCAAGCTTCACACTCGGGGCAAGCAGGAACTCCCAACCCTCCGTATCATCCTAGCCAGGTTGACCTCCTTATGGGAACATGCACGTTAGGCATGCCTCCTCAACAATCATATAGCTATCCACAACAAACACCAACTAGAACCACATTTTCAAATGTTGCTCTAGTTGAAAATATGATACCTCTGGTTTAGTACCAAATAATCCATATCAGAGCAATGCTCCTCCCTACTTAAACATTTATTCAAAATCACCACAGGGAGATATGTTCTCTTCTCCCAGGATGTTCACTCAACCACGGGGTTTCCTTACGCCCCTGCAAATACATATGCTATGCCATATCAACAACCCATTCCACCTCCACTCCCTCAATAGGCACCATCTATGGTTGAAACCTATGTGGTAGGGACTTACTCAGAATATTTAAAAGAGCCTTTAGATTTCACCATACGAAGCATCATGCTTCCAAGACCTCTTCCCGATTTTCCTAAATTCAAGGGGAGGGAGATCCAAATGCTCATATCAAGGCCTATGCCATGGCCATTTGAGAACTTCTCCCTTGGGATGCGGTTGTTGCTAAAATATTCCCTAAAACCTTAGAAGGCATTTCCCTTGATTGGTATTATAGAATACCTGAAGCCTCGATACATTCATTCAAACAACTTGTGTTCGAAATTCATCAAAGCTTTTGACATGAACAAACTATTAAGAATGGGCATCGGGAATTCTTACACATTAAACAAGAGCACAATGAATCTTGTTGCCCATTTCATTCAAAGATGGCGTATAGTCCTCTACTCTTCAGCAAGTGCTCCAAACATGGATCAGATGGAACTATGTGATTTATTCCTTCATTCTCTCAGTAGAGAGATAAAGGAAGAAGTCCAGAAGTTCCCGCTAAGGACTTATGATGAAGTACTTGAGAGTGCTCTCCGAATAGATCAAGCGGTGATAGACAGTGGTCGTAAGACTTATGGAACAAATGGGAGATTAATCACTCCCAATCAAAACACTACGACTTATCCCAATATGGGAAATACCAATCAAGGACCCAAGATCCTTAACAAAAACCATGGGGTTACAACAGATGGAGTCATTGATCAAGCCAAAAGACCAAATGTTGTGAACACCCCGACACCTTTAATAACAATCAACGCAATAATAAATTTACTCCAAGCAATCAATACGGTGGATTTTAATCATCCTCCACAACACAAACAAACAACAACAACAACAAAAAATCTAGTCACAAGGCCTTGCTCGAGGCCCAGATGGATATCAAAACCAAAACCAAAGGCAATAACCTCAAAATTACAATTATAACAATCAACAGCCCAATCAAAACTTTGGGCCACAACAAGATTTAAACCAATGACCACGGAAACTATAATCCCAATTTATACTTGCGGCTTCCACAAAATCGAGGTCATGATACTAGGACTTTTCATGATTACAATAAATTCTTGGAGCATTTACCAAAAGATCAAAGACAACTCTTTGTAGATATGTTTCTGGAAAATTCCATACCAACCACATCAAATACCTACCAGGGATCGGTTTCTCCTCAAAATGCACCTCTCAAGATTTTCAATGATCCTCTCCCAAATCATTCTAACAACAATGGGTTAGATCCAAGTGGAACAAACAAAGGTGTCATAATGGGAAAATAACAATCATGAAGCTTGACTTCATCAAATCCAATGGTCGCACCCCAATTAGGAACTCGACCACAAGCCAAGATAGTTGGATTAGTAGAATTAGACACCGAGTTGCAAGTAGAAACTATAACAAGAACACGGGACTACTCTTCTCAACCAGTTCCAACCTATTCACTAATACCAGACAACACTCAACAAACACCAGTAAAACTAGTAGGCACCTATGATTTGATTAATGACTTAACAAAGACCTTCTCTCACATTTCCTTTTTGGATTTGTTGAAGAACTCTCCCACTCATAGAGCTGCTCTCTTAGAAGCATTAGGTCTCGGTCATCTCATCAACATCACCCCTCCCCTGAAACTGCAAGTAAACCATGTAGACTTTGATGTCTACCCTCCAGGGGCAGCCAGATAGGGATACCAAGTTTATATTCGACATAAGTAAAATGCCAACGGATGCTGAAATTTCACGTAGAGGTGATCCACCCTTGCATTTGTAGGTTTGGGTTTATAACAACTACGTTAAGCATGTAATGATTGATGATGGGGCAGCGAGTTAACATAGTCCCCTTCACTTTTCTTCAAAATCTAGGATATGGAGAAATGAACTTGTTCCTTCGACACGAAACACGCTAAGGGGCTATGATAGCCTCAAGGAAACTTCAATCGGGACTATAGTGCTACTAGTCACTTTAGGACCCAAAACAATCCTCACTAAATTTTATATTATAGATCGGAAACCAACTATAATATGATTCTCGGTCACCCTTGGATACATCGCATGAAGGCAATCCCTTCCATGTTATTCCAAGAAGTAATATTTCTACACCTAGGAAAGGTCTTTGTAGCACAAGGTGACCCAAAACCTTTCGACATACACCTAGCAGATTTGAAGAAAAGACCAGATCCATTCTGAATTTGAGCTCCCAAAAAATCAGCTCAACAAACCAATCAATACAAACCCAGAAGTGAAGTTGGTGCCTACGATAAAACTAGAAGTCACAAACTTAATCAAAGGCATCCCAACAATCAAAGATGAGTCCATCACTATAGAAATAGTTTCACTAGGAACCACTACAAAAATTGTCAATTACTGGAGAAAGATCTACCTATTCTCCTACCATTTGATTCTATGGGTATAGGACATACCCTAGGAATTGGTTCCATACCTGCGGATGAAGTTTGTATGGTGGAAGTAACTGAGACAAGGGAAGTAGAGACTAAGGTGTCCCAACTTCCATTTTTCCAAATTATTATTGGACTCTCCACTTTGATGGAGCAAAATGTCATTTTGGTGTTGGGGCTAGGTGTGATCCTTACTTCTCCCAGAGGGAAAGGTTCTACCTTTTGCTTTCAAATTAAACTTTGAGTGCACAAACAACGGGGCTGAATACGAAGCCCTCCTTCTTGGCCTTATCATTTCCAAAAGGATGGACATTAGTAATATCAGTACTCGGAGACTCACATTAGTTGCAAACCAACTATCAGAGGTATATGAGACTAGGGTTGAACACTTGCAACTCTATAAAATGGCAGTACTAAAACTAATGAAGGGATTTGACTTCATATCAATTGAAGCAATCCCATGAGAACAAAACCTTCTCACTGATTTTGTAGCAACCTCAGCTTCCCGATTCACTCCAAGCAATGAATTGGAAAATACAGATTTCATGGTATCAATACGTATTGAACCTTTGGTTCATAAAGTACCAATAATCGATATCAACACATGTGGAAGTTGAGAATAAGTCTACCACTTTAGATCACTCTGATAGTGATAAGGTGACCCTTGAATATCTAAATGCCTTTGCAGAGCTGCATCTCACTCATTCCATAGTTGATTTCTCTCTAATCCCATGCTCCTCTTCCTATTTTGGAAATCCCATGATAGAATCTCCCCCAAGAGAATCTCAAAATCTACGAGGTGGAGAATGAAGGGAGTTTGGAATTACCCCCAGCCCCTCCCAGAGTTTGAGGAAGGAAATGCCTCCTTAATCGAAGGAACCATAGACATAAATATCGAACAGAGGAAGAACCAAATATTTTGAAGTTGGGATCCTCTTTAACTCTAGAGGAGATAGAAATACATACTCAGATCCTCAAAGAACATCAAAAGGCTTTTGCATTTAGTTACAAAGAAATGATGGGAATTGCACCACATATCACGGTACACAATCTTGTCACCAAACCAGATGCAAAGCCAATCAAGCAAAAGTTCAAGACCAATGAAGCCAAAAGTGGCTCTCATGGTGAAAGAGGAAGTGATGAAACTCCTCCAAGTGGGGTTCATCAAACCAGTTGACTATTCTCAATGGGTATCTAATATCATCCCCATTCTCAAAAAGAATGGGAAGATACGCATTTGCATAGACTTTTGGGACATTAACAAAGCTTGTCCCAAAGATGACTTCCCTTTACCATCCATCGATGTTATTGTTGATGCAACAAATAGATTTGAGTTGTTGTCCCTCATGGATGGGTTCTCAGGATATAATCAGATTAAAATATCGAGGAAGATCAAGCCAAGACCACGTTTATAACTCCTTGGGAACCTATTATTATGTTGTCATGTCATTCGGTCTTAAGAATGTAGCGCTACATACCAATGGAAATGACATATATATTCCATGATCTTATTCATAAGATTGTGGAATCCTACGTAGATGACTTGTTGGCCAAGGCCAAAAAGTGTTGTGATCACCCAAAAGTGCTCCGTATCATTCTCTCATGATTGATCGAATATGGCATCACATTGAATCCAGAGAAATGTGTATTTGGTGTAACAGGAGGCAAGCTTCTAGGTTACATTATATCATCATGAGGGATTGATGTCGACCCGACCAAAATCTAGGTTGTTCTTGAAATGATTCCACCATCAGATGAGTCTAGTATCAGATCATTTCTTGGGAAACTCGGTGCAATTCAAGGTTCATCCCAGACTTAAGTTTTTTGTTCATCCAATCAACAATTTATTAAAAAATATTATAGCATTGATTGGACCAATGAATGCAACGAGGCCTTCAAAGCAGTTAAACGCTTCTTGTTGTCTCCTCCCACACTAATGCCTCCTAGACCAGATCATCCTTTGATCTTGTATTCATGGGCTACTGATGTCTCACTAGCCTGCATGTTGGCTCAAGAAGATGATGATAAATGAGAACGTGTAGTTTACTTCATTAGTCAGACGTTGCTCGACTATGAGACACGTTACACATAGGTAGAAAGGAATGCCTTGCCATAGTCTTTGCAACAAAATGCTTAAGACATTACATGCTAAATCAAGAAACAAGGGTGATTGTCAAGATAGATCACTTACGGACATTCCTCACACAAGGGTCTTTGTCTAAAAAGGCTAGACATTTCATAACCTTAATGGGTGAATTTGAACTAACATTTGTAAACCAAAAATCATTAAGGGGAAAATCATTGCAGATGGTTGGTTGGCAACCCATTAAATGGAGGTGATCTGGTAGATCTAGACTTCCCGATGAGTGTGTATATTTTATCAAACTAGGCCTCCTATCTCTGCATGTCCTTGGTACACCGACATAATCAATTTCATCATGGACCACACATACCTAGAAGGGGCCACATCCCAACAAAGAAGGTGGTTACACATTATCATTGCTAAATACGTCATCTTAGAATAGGTGCTCTATCACAGCCTTTGACGGAATGTTGTTAAGATGTGTTGACATGGAAGAATCCATAAGGATTCTTTACGAATCCCATAGCGGGGTATGTGGAGGCCACTTTGGCGGCCATGCCACTTGCTCACAAGATACATCGGATGGGCTATTTTTGGCCCACCCTAGAACATGATGCAGTAGAGTTTGTGCGTAAATGCCACAAATGCCAAGAATTCTCCCACGAGATTCACATGCCGGCATAGGCTCTGCAACCAATCGCAACCCCTTGGCCCTTTTCCATGTGGGGCCTAGACTTGATAGGGAAATTCTCTCCCTCATCAACAGATGGCCATAACTTCATAATCATGGCCACATAATACTTTACAAAATGGGTAGAGGCCATGCCTCTCACCACCATACCAGGTTCCGTAATTGCTAAGTTTATTCTAAATCAAATCATTTGTAGGTATGGTGTCCCACAAGTCATTATCTCAGATAATGGAACATCCTTCAAAATGATGAAGTCCATGAACTATGTAGTAAATTCAAGATAAACCATCACACGACTTCTCTTTATTACCCCCAAGCCAATGGACAGGCTGAGGCCACAAATAAAACATTAAAAACCATTCTCCTCAAAATAGTTAAGGAGAACAAATGGGATTGGCATTTAAAGCTATACCCAGCCTTGTGGGCCTATCGAACATCAATAAGAACACCAACAGGGGCAACCCCTTTCTCATTGGTATTCGGGCCGAAAGCAGTTCTACCAATAGAAGTTGAAATACCTAGCCTCCGCATCTCATTACAAGGGATCTTAGGAGAAGAAGCCTATAGAGAGGCACACTCTCTCTCATTAGAAAGCCTTGATGAGGCTAGGTTAAATGCTCGAGAAAAGGCATAGAGCCTACTGCTGACCGAATGTGCTAGAAATATAACAAGAAAGTCTACGAATGAGAAATATACGAGGTGATCTCGTTCTAAGACTAGATAGCCGGATTGATAAGAAAACCGGCGAAGGAAGGAAATTCCGGCCTAAGTGGCTAGGCCCATACCGAGTCATGAAGGACTACGGAAATGGTGCATATCTCTTGTGTACACTAGAAGGTGAGGAATTTAATGAAACTATTAATTCCTTACATCTTAAATGGTTTTACGCATAAGTCATCAACATCACCATTTGTATATTATGTTAACCTGCATTGCATTAGTCATTTAGTTAATTCATTTTGTTCACTCATTTCGTAAATGTTGTAGTCAAGGAACTTATTCTTAAGCAATTTATTACAAGCTTCTGAAAATATTGGCAAAAGTATTCAAATCATATCTCTTCAATTTTCATGATATCATCAAATGATTTTGAAATCATCTCATCAATTCGATAGACAAAATCTTGACAAAAACCATACCAAGGCCTGCATACTTGGTCATACTCATTTTCTTCTACTAGGTTAAGATGTTCTTACCTACGGTCTATTCTAGAAGCTTCTTGGTGTCACATCTATCCCTCTTACATCTCTTTGAAACAAGGATACTCCAAAATTACAGATCACAAATGTCAAAGTCAAATTGAATCCAAAATACTAAACAAACAAAATATTTTATTTTACACACTTCTTTGCCCTACCAATCTTCGGTGATGAGCCCGCATCTCTTACTAGTGGTGTGAGGTTGGGAAAGGAAAGAAGTGCCCTTACTCACCTATGTCCTGCCTTCGGTGATAAGCCCATACTTCTTACTAGTAGCATGGGGCAAGGCATAGGGGTCCATTCACACAAATTAATGAATCTTAGTGTTTTAAAATTCAAAACAAAGTGTATTGTGAAAAGTGAAATTAAGCATCCAAGTTCCAAAGAGATCAAATCCTCAAAACCAGATTTTGTCAACCAAGTTTCCATTTATGGATCTAAGTCTAGATAAACTGAAAAGTAAGTTGCATTCTGAGCTATGTAGCAAGTTTGAGTAAGGTAAGTAAGTGTAGGTCTAAATTTGGTTTATGTCAATACTTTTCTTTCTCTCATCATTTCATTCAATCAAACTCATACAATTTGTGCCCTTCCCAGCTCTTGGTGTTGAGCCCTCACATCTTACTAGTTGCGTGGAGTTAGGAATGGGGAAAGTTCATCTCATTATCACTACATATTCATCACGTTTTTCCAAAACAAGAAGAAGCAACAAATATTGCCCAAAGAATCCAAAAGTTCAGTACTACAGTATGTTTGTATCATCTCATATCAGTATTACAAAAACAAACAAAAAGAGAAACATTTTGTTCAACATTTGTTATCACTAGTCATCCATTGCATACATTTTGAAAAACATATAAAAACAAGAGATTCTAAAGCATCTAGTATACACATGAGAAACAAACCACAAAAAACTCTAGATACAAAGAAGATCTGAATCCAAAAAGATATATATATATATATATATATATATATATATATATATCATGTTTTATATACAATGCCATCATGCACTAGGCATGGTCAAAATGCTCAATGAGCCCAAAAATACAAAAACAACTCATATAAACATCTAGCAAAAAATCACTACAAAAAGACCAAATGGCCTCTCAATCCCTGTGGGATCCCTCGGAGGGTGCATGATCACATCTAGGGCTCCTGCTACGATGACGATCTGAATGAATGAGTGCTCATGATCATGGCCACTTGGCTGTGGTCTCACTACGAGAATGGCTCCGCCTCATTAGGTGCTCAGTAGTCTTGTATCCAGCTAGCTCAGTACGAAGGGAGGACACTAACTCTTCCACCTTCCGAGAGGGGGAAAACACATCGGTGTGTATGCCCATTTGAAGGCTCTCCCGACGTCCTCGGTAAGCTTGAGCTCTGGGTCTTCCCAAGGGAGAAATAGGGTATCCACACACACTCGGTGAATCAAATCCCACCATCCTTGAAGTAGTCACTGTAAATAAAAAGAGAAATAACAAGTTAGAAAATCACCAAAAAAAATCAAAAAAAAAAAAACAACAAAAAATAAATATCAACTAACATCTCTAGCTAACAGAGTCGAGAGAAGAGTAGTAACTCACTCGGATCTCCAGGCATCCAGGTGGGGTCTCTAGGATCTACACCTGCTACTGACGTTGCTTGCTGGCTACGAGAGCTCCCCAAAATATGGAATGAAAATGACATCCCACCATGGACTCATCATCTCCCTTAGTGCCTGGTGAGGCAATCTCTCTAAGACCAAGGTCTCCTTCTCTGCACTCACCTCCGCCCTCTCTACCCTCAAGATATCCTAAGTGTCATGCCACTCAAAATCACTATCATCCTCCTCGTCATCCCCACCCGGCCTCACCTCCAATCCCCTCTCCCATCATCTCCTCCTCAGTCTCCTCTCCTGTGAACTCCTCGAGTCTGAGTCCACATCAATGGGCTCATCTCCCTCTCCACTATGAGCAGGAGCAGCCCCGATCTGAAGTAAGGGTGCTCGAGGAGCACCAGGCTCCCCTCGAGCATGAACCACCCACCTAACTATAATAGGAACTCCAAGAGTAACCATGGTCCAACCTCGGCCTCCTCTAGGACCTCCCGGGCCTCACGAATAGACATGTACACTGGCCCCACTGGAGGAAGCATATCAACGTAGGGGAGGCCAAACTGCTGAGGGACTCGATCAAATGGGTGGGTCTCCAACCTCCCTATCCTGTCTACCAGCTGACCTATAGTAGAGCAGGCAATCAATGTATGTGTCTCCTCTCCCCATAGTCCTACCATGGCCTGATAAGGAGTGGCCTCCATGTCTACAATAGTCAGTGAAGCCAATAGCTGATGTGGCATCCTGAGTACTGTCATCCCCATCCACCTCACTTCCTTGACATGAGCCCCGGATCCTCTCTAGTACACCCCTCCCATAGGGAATGATACGCTCATACACCCAACTCATAACTAGAGTAGGGTGACTCAGAGACTGCCCTGTAACTGACCACCTGTATAAGTCATGATATGTGGTCCCAAGAATGTCTGCTCCCCAAGCATAAATATGGCCATGAGCCTCAATCTGTGCAATCACGGGAGACCAGCAGTATAATAGAGTATCTCCTCCCTTATCCCCAATCAACCGTGAGGCTAGGATACCCATAATGGCCTTACGGATGGTGGGGATAGGAGCAAAAAGCAATAGAATGGACCTTCACCCCCTTCTTCGAACCAAAGGAGGACAACATCATCTCCCATATAAGTAGCCCACTTAACCATCGGGACCTAGATCCTGTTGTCTTAAGAGACAACTACCTCCCAAGAATCGGAACCCCTAGTATGTGATAAACATCCTCCAGGGTGATAGTCCACTCACCCCTAACACTTGGTAACCGGAAGGTATTCCGGTCTGCATCCCAATATGAGAATAAGTCACACAATATGTGATTGGTAGGAGAAACATGAGGAACCTGTGAAATCCTCAAAATACCGGCCCTCTGCAGAGTGTCTCACTCTTTGTGCAGGTCGGTGAGTCTAACACTTTCTTGGGAGCCATCACACTCCCTCTCTCTACTCCACCGTATATACCTCCTTTACGCATCCACCCAAAAAAGAGAAAAAAAGAGCAAGTTAGTAACATAATCCAATAGGAAAGCTCATCAAAAACATAGAAAAATGTCAAAAATGCAAAAACAATTAATTTATACATCTTTTTACTTTCTATTCAGAACCGCCGCCTGCAGTGCGGAGTGGCGGTTCCGTGGTTCCATGACCACCACCTTAGGCGGTGGTCCTATGTCCATGACCATCATCATAGCGTGGTGGTGCCATGACCACCGCTCTGTGCAGGTGGCGGTCTCTGTCCGAATCGGCAAATACCCCTAAAGCCCTAAAAATGCTTAAAACAACAAAAATACATCATTTTTGACAAAATAAAAACCTACCCTATGGGCGCCCCCAGAGACTCATTTAACACTAACATTTTCAAAAATGATCCCCCAAGACAAATATTTCAACATTTCTATATTTTAGGTTCAAAAATGATAAATTGAGAAAAACTAACTTGAGACTTTGCGGGTCGATCTCCTGCTCTCGGAGAGGCATGATCACGATCTCACAATGAATTTTGACTACACTCTCATTGAAAAAATGGTTACCATGGGTCCCAGAGCTCAAAAATTACCAAATCGATACGCACAAATGAATAGTAAAATGAGCTCGTTATATATATATATATATATATATATATATATATATAGTATTCTAATCTTGTTTTGAGTGTTATTACGTAGAGTTGGAGTGCCGAAGAGGTAAGTTCTTATCCCCCACACAAATGGTGAGTCCTCATTTCATTTTAATTTAGTATTTATTTTTTGATTTCTTTTATCTATCTACACTTGAGTCCCCTTTTCATTTTATAGATAATGGGAATTTTTATGGTGACATTGTGACACACGGCATGTCAGGTATAGCTTCTAACTCCCCATTTTGGGACCACCATACTCAAACCCACCGTTTTATGCCTCTTCATGGATAAAACACTTCTCAGGGGGCAATATGTATGTACCCAAAATTGTATGTATTACTCTTATCGAAAAGAGGTTACGGAAACCCCAATGATGATTCAGATCTCTTCGTAAGGTGTTCGAATCTAGAAAGCTCGTTGAGTATACATTTGCATCCTAAAATGCCTTATCCAACCTTTTCATGCTTTATTCTAACCCCTGCCCCCTTTTTCCTTGCATTTTGGTCTTTAGTTATAGGACCGCCACCCTGCAGGTGGTGGTGACCATGTGGACGATGGCGGCGGTCTGTAACCGCTGCCTGCACAAGGGGCGGCGGTCCTACCCGCACTTTCCAGAACCTTCGGCACACTCAACAACGTGAAAAATCAAGTTGCACTTGCAACTCTCAGCCGCTTCTTTGTTTAGAGTTTCCAGCCACTTTGTAATAGTAGTCCTCCATTTTTAATGATAAAGCATGGCAATTTGGACTTGCCTTCGGTGAGTAAGAATGCTATAAATACTGATCTTGTTTACAAGAAAATGGCCCCTCTCTCTATGTTTTATTATTCAGTGCATTTGAAGTTCCTCAATAAGTCTCAACAGGTTTAGACTTAGCATAAGTTCTCAGCCTCTCAGTTCAAGGCTCTTCATTTTTTTGGTTTAGAGATCACTTGATCTCTCTAGTTTCATTTTGTTCCATTGTTGTTCTCCAAACAAATAGATTAACATAATACAACATCAGTTCTAGATTAAGTTCATTTGAAACTTGGTTCTTCTTAGAGTTATAGGTTTTGTTTCATCACAGGAAGAATAAGTCCTATAATTTTAGGTGTGTCTTGTCGTATCCCCTATGCAATCCTGTAGGAATCACATAGCCAAGCTCTGTTCTCTTGTAATATATCTCTCCTACTTGCATTCCATTTATTTTACCTCTAAGCTATAATTGTTCAAATATCTTCTCCTTCTTGCCTTGTCACATTCTCATCTTTCTAGATTCACGAGAACACAAAGGAACGAAGAGATCACACTGAGGGGACAAGCTACGATACAACTAGATTTTCCTCTATTCTACAGACTCCAGGTTTGAATTGTCAAAGTTATAGTTACAATATATCAAATAGAGTAGTGAATCATTCATTTCATTAAAGCTTGCTTTCAATATTGCGAGGAAGCTGTGGGGAATGATAGCTTCTGAGAAGCTATGATTTTTTCTCACTTCTGAGGTAAGATTGGAGGTCTTTCAATCAAATTAGTTAGATATTTATATTTGTATCAACTCACAAGTGCACAGGAAAATAGCTACATCTGGCTACCTTGCTTGTTTTAGCTTTATTCTTAGATTAGTTACTTGTTATCTAAATTTATTAGATTAATTGCTCTTTAAAATCATTCAAGTTTATATCTCTGAAAATACAAAAAGAACAAGCATAGTGTAGATTCATTTTCATAAATAGTTTACTTCATTTAGTTAAGTTTGGTTATTTCTTGCATGACTATTATGGGATCAAGAGAGCCCAAGGATTACATATTCGAACCAATGATACCCCAACCGAATCTCTGCATGACATTAGTAGGATATAGATCAAGGTCTTAGGATCCATATCTTCTAAAAAACAACAAACCCACAAGAAATTAGTGAACAGTTGAGAAAGTTAAACATCAAAGACGACAAAGCATACAAATTTTGGTCAAATCAACCCTATTATAGATTGCCTTGATAGGATGTCCATATGACCATACAAGAACCTGAAAGATACCAAACATTTGGTTGTGATCCATTAGTTCCTTAGCCAGATGTAGGAGACCTCTCATTGACATAGACACAGGCTTACACATACAAGTTTCCAAGACACCCGTGAGGTATTCCAAGAAGATAGCACAACTCCTTATATTAAACATAGAGGCTGAAAAAGATTATGACTATTGGATAGTCGGAAGAAGAGATTGATTCTTCACATGACCATAAAAGGTCCTCAACAACCATGAACTCATGGTTGCGATCCTCAGGTTCCACAACCCAATGGGCTTGCTAATCAGTTAAGCATTGACACCAGTTTACGTACACTAGTATTTAGATCCTCACCGCTCCCGCCGGATATCATTACACGTTTTCGTGTTGAACAAAGAAAGTGATCAAGCTAATATTTTCTCGGTCGACCAGAAAAACCACCCATATTTTCCTGTAATTTCCACTACAACTCTCGCTACCACTTTCATGACCCTGTTTGAAATATATACGAAGCACCTTCAAGTTACTTTCCATTAATCCAACAACCAACAGATAGGATCTCGACAGAGCTCAACATTGATTGGAGCCTCCGAACAATTATAGTGTTAAAGCAATCCATAACACCGATTCAAGTAAAGATATCCTTCTCTTCTTTAGATTCATAGATCCCATTATCGTGTAGGATATAGGATTGCCCAACTAATTTGTCCATATCTCGTAGATCATTTCCATTGTCTATCTCATCACGACCTCGGAGGTCGGGAGAAAGGCTACTTGATGATTCTCATGCTCACCTGTCACTTTTGTATCATACATCTACACCATATGTTGAGCCTCTATGTGAGCTTAAATTGGATTTATGTATGTGTTTTTCATTCAATGAGCCATCCAAACAAGGCATCCTACGGTGGGAGGATTCTCACTCCATTAGTGATACTCTAATTATTTCTTGCGAGGTCGGCTCATGGTACATATGAATTAAGAGGGCTTGAGTAAAAGCGCTTCTCATGCTCATTACTATGTGAAGAATGTTTATATGCTATCCTTTAGTGTGGTGTGGTTGTAGTTATCCAAGTAAAACACCGTGGGAATTGAAAGGTGAAAGGAATAAGCTGCTACATGTGTGCTTTAAGTCAAAATAAGATTACTTCTCACAAGTGAACAAGGATGGATATGAATGAAAGCACGGTATAACACGAGGCAAGTAGAGGCCATGATAACTACCGAGAGAAGGTACAGTGATGAGGTACTCAAGTGTAAGGGCATGCGTTGAAGAGAAGTCTGTGACCAGAGGGTAGGAAGGTGCGCTAGAAGGTTATAGATGGGGCACAAAGATGTACCACGTGGAAAGAATGAATTTGGTTAGTAAATGAGAGGATATTTGGTAGGTGAAGGAGCAATAAATGCATCAAAATTTGAAAATTTGAAAAAAATTATATAAGGATGGGATGCAAATTCATTTTTACCATTGCAACTAAGAGAATTTGAGGAAAGAACTAATTGTGAAGAGCCGAGTGATCGAGTTAAGGTGCAAAGGGTGTGAAACCAAGCGTGATAAATAGATCTGTGTGAAAAGAAGCTTGTTTCCATGTTGGTGAAGGTTTTGAGAGAAGAAAGGAGGAAGAGAGGAGTTAGGGCACGAAGTTTCCACCTAGGGCATGATTGAATCGAGATGGGGTTTGATTCACAAAGTTGCAGAGTTAAAGAGGAGACATTTACAAAGGGAAAACTGGCACCCAAGAAGGCATTTGCAGCAAGCAAAAAAGGAAAGAAGAAGGTGGTCATTGAGGAAGAAGAGATGGCACCCGAAAGCCATTTTTCAGAAATGCAATATCCAGAAGGAGTCATCATTGGCTAGGAGTGGGATTCACCCATCAGAAAGAGAAAAGTGAGTGAATACAAACACAGGACTACGAAGAACAAGAAAGAGATCGATTCCTTTGTCACTTCTAGGATGAACAAGCATACGATGGATGACATGCCAATTTTTGATGATGCAGGTGAGAAGCTTCTGAAGAGAATTGGGGTCTACCAATTATATGAGCTCCCATATTTTAGGGAAGTATGAGCCCTTGTATCAGTGGCTCATGAGAAGAGTGCATGATGACTTCTTCTACTTTACAGGACGTAGAGTTAGAATCTCATCTACGCTTATCTCATCAGTTACATGTTTGAAGGCCGCAGGAGAGGACATAAAGAATGATCTCATAGATAAAGCCATGATCTTGAAGACCAAACAAGAGTTGGGATACCTGAAGGGTCCGCGCAGTATGGATATAGAAAAATTGAAGAATTGTCCGGTTGTGCAAGCAACATCACACCTTGTTACAAAGTTGAATGATCAAGAGTGTGGTCACAAGTAAATACTATGTGGTTACATGATGTCCGATGAGTAGGTAAGCAATGCATTGGTGAATGTTTCTACTGAAGTGGCTAGAAGAAACATGGAAAAGTTGCAACAATTAGCGCTACATGAGGAGCTAGGGAGCTAAAGTAACACAAGAGAGGGACTTCACGCAGAAGAAGAATGGACTATTTATCAACATCACAGAGGAGATTGGGGACAATGTCATCAGAGTAAGGCCACACTTGGAGGCCAAGGTACCAAAAAGTTTCCTTCAGCGATACATTATGTGGGAAAGTTGGTGAACTTGGTACTTGAAGATGAACCTCTATGCATGATAGTGCCAAGGAAGTCAGAGAAAGATGCAGAATGAGAGAAAGCATCAGTGATGCAAAAGATTGCATCTTATGAAGGGTTTTGCAAGTGTTACAAGAAGTATTGAAGAAAGTAGACCAGGCCTTGAATATCACACAACTCCAGAGGCACTTATCAATATAAAGACCCTAGAGGAAAACAATGAGGTCCATAAAGAAATGAAGGATGAGACATTGGGCCAGAAAGATTGTCAATGGTTAAGAGCCGCACAAGACTCATTTGGAAGAGAATGGAAAACTAATTGTGCGGCAAAAGATGGATATTTTAGAAGGAATAATGAAATCAATGTCCAACATTGTGTTGGTTATATAGAATGAAAAGGGAGAGATTGCGAGGGATGAGTTGGAATCCATTCTTTGTGGACATCCCGAGAAAAGCGAGAACAAGCACTCACCGAATGGCGGAGGTTTTGGAGGCCGAAATAAAGAGTATCTAGAATTGATATTGCAAAGTGATATAGAGGAGGTTGTCTCATAAAAATTCTTTATTTGTAAACATTATTTCATTCTTATTCTTTCCATTATTTTGTTCCTTCAATTTTTGGAGGAATACCCATTTTGGGATGAAAATGAGATTAGTGTGGGGTAATGTTGATCGAGATAATACTTGTTAGAGAACACACAAGGATTCCGCATGGGAGAGAAGGCCAGATCAAGGCGCGAGAGAGACAAGACGGACTTCCACGCGGAAGGAAAGTTCAACATTTAGGACTTAGCTGATTTTGAGCATGATGACCTATTTTTAGAAGATGGTGTGTGAAACACACCAATGATGCAGAATGTGCACGCATGCATTGTCTATTTTGGAGGATTGGATCAAAGCATTTTTCATGGAGACAAGCTTAGAATAGGAGTGACACTTGATTAACTATAAGAGGCCTATAGATAACACACTTGTATGTATGGATATACCCGTGAACGACGTGTGGCTATTAATAAGCATGTGGCATATTTCTAGAATAGATAAGCGGTGAAGGGAAAGTCCCCACCCTATATATAAGAGTATTATGGATGTATGAAGATATAGATTTATATGGATATGACTGAATTACTACAGCGAGGGCCATACACACATTGGTATTGTTTGACATTATTGTAAGGAGATTTTGTGTTATTAATAGATGGAAGATATTGGCTGAATCTAAGTGTCATTCCTATGTGTAATCAAGTAGTGTATGTTATTGATTCAAACATGATTCTTGTTTTTGTTTGTTTTATCATAGATCGAATGTAGTATACAATGTAGAATGATAGATTAGTTATGAATCTATGTGTTTCTTCTTTTATCATGATAACATCCTACTACAACAACCCTAAAAGGGACCTGGTACCTTTACGCTCTTTGGTGAACATTCGATCTGGGTTGAGTGATGTCTCGGTGCTGCAGAGAGTTATCTAGTAAATTCTAGGTTGCATTAGGCCATTACAACAATTATAAGATTTTTTTAAATGGAAAAATATATTACCGATAAAAAATATTATAGGAAAAAAATTCCTCAATAATAGGGTTGTAGATCACTACAAAATTTTACAAAGGTCGAATGAGAAAGGGTTAAGGAAATGATGAATCGGATATAGAGTCTTATGAACAATATGAACATCAACACAAAGTTACATAATTGTAGTTTGCACAGTCAAATAGAAAAGAAAGATGTTTACCCTTGTGTAAAACCATATTTGTTTAGTCAGTTTGGATAAGATTTTTGAGGAAACTACATTTACGGTAACACCCAAACCACGAGTATTAAATGTGAGGATCCACATCAAGAGGTGGCCATTTGGGTGGATGGTTCCCCTAGGTTTCTGGGGAAATTTCTATAGAAGATGCCATAAATATTAACACATTGTTTGGGGGTTTAAGGAATTTGAGAGTCTCTTTACAATATAATGTTTTCCTTGAGTCACCGGTTTTCTTCTTTTTGTGATGTCCAAGAGATTTTTATTGATTCCCAAGTTGAAGATGTTTTCATTTGGGTGGATGGTCCCCTTGGGTTTTCTAGGGGAAATTACTTTGTAGAAAATGCCATGATTAGTAGCACATTGTTTAGGGGTTTAAGGAATTTGGGAGTCTCCTTAGAATATTTGGTTTTCCTTGAGTCGTGGGTTTTCCTCTTTTTGGTAGTGTCCAAGAGAGTTTTTATTGATTCCCCAAGTTGAAGGTTAGTGGGGAAGAAATCCTTTATGGAATGCAACTATTATTTTACCCCTATTAGGGGTAATCATGTAGGGGGTGACAGAGGCTATATTTATAATTGGGACGAATGATTGGAATTAGATTTTGGTGGATGTTATATGGGGAGGCATGGACTATCAAATCCCAGGAATGGGTTATGCAAGGGAAGAGGATAGTAGTAATGGATGGTTGTTTCCTTTGTGGGAGTATGCACCTAAAATTTGGTAAGTGGAAGAATGGGATAAATAAAGAGACCATACTTGGAGGAGAGATAAAGGAAGAAAATGATTGATTTGGTGTTGTTGGGGACCTAAAGTTCGTTGATTTTTCTGAAATAGTTTTTGCTATTAATTCTAGGTTTGATGGAGAGTGTGCGAGGTGTCAAAATCTTCTTGTTGGGGACAGATACATGTAAGATGCTTGTGTTTTGTTAATTCCTATGATGGAAGGTAATATTTTCATAATCGAAACATTGCTTCCATTTGATTCCTTCCATATCTAAAATTTTCAATTAGGGAGAGGATCAAGATTGATGCAATCTGAGTGTCGTTAAGGACTCCTAGATGTTTAGTAAACTTTTTATGCTGTGATGTATTCTCCCAGGTAGATAAATTCTTGCAAAGACTAGATTCATTATGATTTTCACTTTGTAACAATGGTATCCTAGCCCATACAAGGACCACAATTGAGAGATCTTCTGTAGGATTAATTTTCAAAACCAATGATTCATAAACATTCTCGATATATTGTAGAACCAAGTCCTTGAAATGCCCGATCTTGCTTGTATGTGGTTCTAATTATTGCTATGAAATAAAACTTGGGCATCATAAGAATGTTCATAGTTCTTCTCATTACTTTCCAATTAGCGTGGACCCAATCTAGTTTAGACCCAATCTTGGGTTTGGGGTCTTGTGAAATCTCCTACGGATCATGTGAATGAGGGCCTTTTCTTTGAAAACCTAGAGGCAATTTTCCATTTCAGCTAAGGAGAAAGAGATCTTGGATGGATTTTCCTTTTTGAGATAGCAACAATTTTTTTCTTGGCGGAAAGGAGGTCCTTCTATTGGTACACCGAGTATGATCTTGCGCATTTTTGCTTTGGAGATCTATTGTGCTTATGACAAGACTTTTATTATAAACCACACCTTTATAGCTTAGGACTTTCATGGATGGTATAAAAAAGGAAGCCATGACCTCATGTAATGATGGAATTCAAGGGCTCAAATACAATAAGGTGTATGCTTGAGAGTTTCGGACCGGATGTTCAAAGAGAGTAGATATGTGCCCAAAATTTACAGCTATGGCCATAAAATTGCAAATCAATTCCTAAAAATGGTAGATTGGTGCAAGCTCCAAACTTGCAGTCGGTTCCCAAAAGCTGAAAATCGAGTGTCTGATCGGAAGATTTGTGACTAAAAATCCAAGATAAGCTCACCGAAGCATAGGTTAGGAATTAATAGTAACATATTGCAGTGTGTTTATACACAAATATGACTAGGTCAAAAAACACAATTTCTGACACCTATCCGTGATTTTTCGACATTTATTTGTGATTTTTAAGACATATATCCATGAATTTTGAACATTTTCATGAATGGTATAACATAGGAAGCCATGAACTTCTCAAATGGTGGAATTAAAGGGCTTAAATACAAGGTGTATGCTTGGGAGTTTCAGACCAATGTTCAAAAAGAGTAGATATATCACAAAAATTTGCATTGTGGCTAGAAATTGTAGATCAATTCATAAAAATGGCAGATTGGTGCAAGCTCCAAACTTGCAAGTCAGTGCCCAAAAGCTGCAAATCAATGTCAGATTGGGTAAATTTGTGCCTATAAATTTATATGTGCCCAAAATTTGCATCTGTAGCAAGAAATTGCTAATCAATTTCTAAAAATGGCGCATCATCGCAAGCTCTAAACTTGCACATTAGTGCCCAAAAGCTACAAATAAGTGTGTGATTGGGCATATTTGTGCCTAGAAATCCAAGATAAGCACACCCAAAGCATAGGTTAGGGCTTAGAAGTAACAGATCAATGTGTTTTATACACAAATTTGACTTGGTCTAAAAACCACAATTTCTAGACATCTATCCATGATTTTCAAAACATCTATCAATGATTTTTTCTACATATATCCATGATTTTTGAACATTTATTCGCACAATCTATCCACAATTTTCATACATCTATCCACGTTTAATAGAGACACAAGAAGTAGGTTACATATATCCACAATTTACAGAGATCTATCCATTATTTTCATACCTCTATCCATAATTTAACTATTATGAGGTATAATTAACCATAAATCTTAGGGTGACATCCACCAAATATTGTCCTCTCTTAGTTTTTTTCTAACATGTTGGCTTGCCATATCTCCTTCATATCTTTCCCCTTCATATATTCGGAAGTTGAACTCTATTTCCTTTCTTCCCTTCCATCCATTTGATCCCTTGCCCTTTGTTTCTAGCCAATATGAAACCTTAACAAGAACTATTGTTATTGTTACTTCTTTAAACTTGTTGAATATCTGATAGGTAGTTATAATATCGATATCTTTGTGAAAACTCTATGCCAACACTTGTCTGCTTTTCTAGTGTCTCTGTAAAACATAGATAGATGTTTGTAAAATATTTTATGGCAAGATATCTTTGATATTGTCTTCTTTTTACATAGATGACAAAAATCCATTTATTCATTATGTCCATTGTACATGATAAAATCATTGGTTAGTTGATGCTCATTCCCTAGCTATATCTTTTGACTAATTTCTCTTTGCAATGTCGGATTTAGATTGTTTCTCCTACCCTTTAATAGTCAATGACTCCATGTAATGTCCACTTCTCAAGCCCTAATTAATTAATTAAGGAATTTCTACTTGTACTTGTGAAATTAAAATTAAATATTATTCATTTTGTGCAAAGTCAAATTATATTGGGAAAAATTCGAATTACACATGTGGATTTAAAATTCAAAAATGTATTTTATTTTTACAAGTCAAAATTAAAAATAAAAGGGAGAAATCGATTTACTTTGGACAAATTAATAATCATTGGAGGTAAATTGATTAAATAAAAGCAAGTCGAATTCCATGGGATTATTTAATTCTTTTTATTTGGAATAAATTGACTGAATTTGACATGGGTCGATTCATGTGCCCATCATTTGATATATTTAATTTTCCCATGTGTTTAATATTTGTTTTTGAGTTTGAATTATAGGAAATTTTTAAAATAAATACTCTCCTAGAAAGTGGTGCCCAAAAGGAAGAAAGCTTTGGTTGAATGAGCAAGGAATATCTATAAAATAAGATGAGCGGCATCCCTTTTCAAATGTTGGTGGTTATTATAAATTATCTTCATGCTTGAGGAGGGATGAATGCCCATTAGTGATAAAAAGTGTTCATCAACACCACTCATTGTGAAGTGTGTGTTCATTCCTTCTTGAGCTATGAAATCATAAGTTTTCTTAAATCTTATTGCCAATGTGAGTTGCCATTTTTGGGAGAGTGTTGAGCTTATTTTGTGAAGGAATTTGTGAGTTCGGTGTGAAGATTGCAATCTAATTTTAGCTACTAATTTTTGTGCATTAAATCGACTTTCTCCAGGAAGTATTTATGATACAAATTGATGGTATTTGAAGCAACTTTAAATCTGATGATTTCTAGAATTTTTATTTAATTGATATGGCCATGATTTGACCATTTTAATGCTTATATATGTGGTTGGTAATTACCTTTGTTAAATAGACTTGTGTAGGGGATTCAGAAATCGTTGGAAGAGGTTTCTAATAATTTATGAAATGTTTTCATAAATCATTAATTGCAGATCTAAAAGTGGTAATTTTGAGTATTGGGAAGTTAAAAATAATACTGAAATTAATTTATTATTTTTCCCTTCACCTTAAAGAACTTGATTTGCAGATTCGGGGCATATTTGAGTGGGTTTCGGTGAGTTAAAATTTCAGATTGTTAATTCATTTGCAAGCTCATAATTTTATCTTCTTTGTAATTTATTTTATTAAAAAAAAGCAAATATTGAGGAAGATATTGATTTTTTTGAAGTTTGTAATCATTTCTAACATATTTTAATTTATTTTACTATTCTTTGAAGTTATTTGGTTAAAGAAGTGTTAATTCCGACTAGTTAGCCCATCTAAACCCTTACCTTGGCTCACTCCAATCCCATTTGGGTTGTATTGATGCCAAAACTAGGTTAGTTGAGGTGAACCTAGAAGTGTTTCTCTTCTAGTTTTACTTCCCTTGTAAGTAGTTTAGTAGAATTTAATTAAAATCCCAAAAGGGATATTACAATGGTATCGAGATCTTCTTTCCTTCTTGTTGTGGGGGTTTGTGTGGTAAAAAAAGAGGAATAAGGAGAAATTAATTTCATAAATTTTGGAGATGAATTGGTGCCCTAAATGTGTTGGGTGACCTATTTTTAGGGCAAAAATTAGGGTTTTGTGTTGGCTATAGATGAAAATCTAGTTTTGGGATATTGGTCCTCATATATTTGTGGCCCAAGATCCAAAGTTTCAACTCTTTTGGATCCCTAGCCAAAGATATGGATTTTGGAAGTTCTTATATTTTTCTACATTATTTTAGGATTTAAAAATCATATTTCAATTATCTTCAAAAGTTTCCTTTTGGAAAAGTTGCTCCATAATATTACCTATCATCCCTTAAAGTTTCAGCAATTTTGGAGTGTTTTCTACAAGTTGTGAAATTTTTCTAAATTTAGCTAGGGATAGTGAAAAACTTACTATTTATAGTAAGTCTTCCATTTTTAGATTTAGAAAAATTTATGTTTTGGCATATTTAGATTGAGAAGAATATTTCAGACTTATTGCAATTGGTTTGAAGGGAATCAGAGCAATTTTCTTCTTTTTCGGTGGGTATTGTTTTTGCGAGATCACGGATTTGTTGAGTGATGGTGAATTGAAGGAAAGGATAATCAGAGTTGGGAACAAGCTTAAACATCATCATTCAAGAGATGAATTTCTTAAGGACTTGAGAAACAAAAATTGTTTGGCCATGATCAAACACTTAGATAAGTACATGGTTCACTCATTGATGTTTCATTGGTTGAGCCTAGGTTTTGGAGCATGAAGATGTGAGAGTAAGAATTATGGTCATCATTTGCATTGCTTGAAGTCACCAGATCACTTGTCCCTAATCTTCCTTATAGTGATGACATCATGACAAACATTTTCAAACACATGGTCGGAAGCTTCCAAGGCCTTAGAGAATATTGCAAGCCCTTATTTTGGTAAGAGGGTAAATTTTTGGAAACTATGGAAAAGGTAAGATCTTGTGTATTGATGTTGGATCTTGATTGTGATGATCTCATATTTCATATGTTTTAAGTATTCCTTGCTGTTATAGATAATAGACATTCAGAAAATGTGTTTCATGCAATGCAAATTATCACGTCTTTGGTTTTGAATGAATATGAAGAATCTCCTCGACATTTCTATATATTCTTGAGGAAGAGATAAGTCAAGAGACCTCATACATTGCTCACACTTTGGCCAAAGATGTCATGAATCAATGCTCAATCAAGTTGAAGACATATATGGCAGCCAAGCTTTTAGAAAGGATATGGGATTAGCTCTTCAAGGTATGAGTCCTTTGGTGCTTAATGATCAAATTTTGATATCTAATGCTTGCATGGAACTTGGTGGTTGCACAAAAAAATCAGATTTAGTTCAAGGGAAAGAGAAGAAAGAAGAGCCCCTAGATGCAAATAAGCAAGGTAAAGGTTCATTATTAATTGAAGAGGTTTCTTTTCCTTTGTATAATTGAATGCATAATGATAAAATGATCATGGGATATGAGTTCAAAAGGGAAGAGAAATATGATTTTCAATTTTGCATGGACGAGTGAAATGAGGGAAGTCAAGAGGTAACCAATGATCATTATTTAATTGTTACTAATGTTGTTTGGGTTGGTAATGAATGCAAGGATGAAAGGATGTTTAAGGGACAAGAAGAAAGGAAAGGTATTTTCCTAAATTTTAATGGTTATTTTCAGATTAAAATATTTGTTATGGCAGCCCATAAGAGTAAGCTGCTAAATTTCATCTTTATTCAAACTAGTTTTGATGGCATTACCTGGATTAAATCTTATGGGGAAGATTTTTGGATTACATGGAAGTATGATTACATGATCGCCTTTTGGCATAATGCATAACGAGGTAAAATTTTCTACCATCACATGGATTATGGTTCAAGTGACATGCATACTTTATTGGATGAGAATTTTCAAATTTTATGGCTTTCATGTGATGTTAGAGGAGACAATATACAATTCATGGTTGAGTTTGGACACTATCTTGCACTCCATAACAAAGAGGTTAAAGTTAGAAGCAATGTAAGAATAAAATTTTGGAATTATATGATCGATATTATAAATTTATTTTGGGATTCTATTACACATTTCGATTCTTCATTCTTTGTGTTTTCCATCATAAGAATGAAAAAACTTTGAAAGATGATGAAATTCAATTGTGTAACTTGCATTCAATCAATTTGGAGTTGGGTTTGATTACTAACATTCCAAGGGTTACACATGACATTTATTTTGGGGATTATGAGCTGATGGTTATGAATTATTGGAACATTGATTTAATTTTTTCATACAACATGCTTGTTGTCATAAGTGTAAGGACAACCCGTACACATGGTAATTTTCAGTTTTGTAATGTAATCTCAGGCTTTGTGGAATGGGGTTTCATTACTAACATTGTTTGGAGAATTTGGGAATGTATATATGGTCATTGATTGGTCAAATTGGTTAAAATAGTTGTAATTGTTTACTTGCAACATGGAAAACACAATTTAAAGATGGGAACAAAAAACATAAGCTACCACATGGTAAATTCATTCGACAAGGTAACATTTTGAGTTTGCTTCACTTTTGGTGTACTTACATGACGTATTTTACATGGAGTATGAGGGCTGAGTTTGATAATAAAATGAGGGATGAAGTAATATGTATTTTTGAGTTTTTTTGGACAACCACGAACATATTTTCAAAGATTATAGTTGTTGTTGCACTCTTTTATGACAGCCACTTAGCTGGTTCTATTACATGCACATTTTATGGTAATGGAAAGAATGATTTATGGTTGTTGGCACTAGTTGTATTTATTATTTTTGGATTGCTATCTTCCTCATTCGACATTCCTTATGATCATGGGCCACATAATAAGAAGAGTAATGAAGTTTTCCACTCAAACTCTCATATGATTTACAAGCTCTTCTACTCCCAATGGAATTTTATGTGGAATTATGCATGGTTTGTTTTGATTACCAAAATTATAATGTGGGAAAGTGTATGGAAGTGGTGCAGATATAGTTGGAACCACATAACTAAATTCTTGGACAACCATTACGAGATGATTATGCTCTCACATTTGATAGGCATATGATCCCGCTTATAGAAGAGGTTAAAAATGTACATTTGGGCATTGAAGACATGGATCAGCCATGTGCGAAGGAAAAACAATCTTGGGAAGGGACGATTGTAATGTCCCCTTCTCAAGACTTAATTAATTAATTAAGGAAATTTGACTTGTACTTGTGCAATTAAAAATTAAAAATTATTTATTTTATGCAAAGTCAAATTAAACGGGGAAAAATTGACTTGCACATGTGGATTTAAAATTGAAAATATATTTTAGTTTTGCAAGTCAAAATTGAAACTAAAAGGAGAAATCAATTTACTTTGGGCCAAATTAATAATCATTGGAGGTAAATTGATTAAATAAAAGCAAGTCAAATTCCATTGGATTAATTAATTCTTTTTATTTAAAATAAATCGACTAAATTTGAAATGGGTTGATTCATGTGGGCATCATTTGATATATTTATTTTCCCATGCATTTAATATTTGTTTTTGAGTGTGACTTCCAGCAATTTTAAAATAAAGACTCTCCTATAAAGTGGTGCCCAAAAGGAAGAAAGATTTGGTGAATGAGCAAGAATATCTATAAAAGCATATGAGGGCTACCCTTTTTCACATTTTGACGGTTATTATAACTTATCTTCATGCTTGAAGAGGGATGAATGCCCACTAGTGATCAAAAACAAAATATGTTCATCAACACCACCCATTGTGAAGTGTGTATTCCTTCTTGAGTCATGAAATGATAAGTTTTTCTTAAATCTTATTATTAATGTGAGTCACCATTTTTGGGAGAGTGTTGAGCTTATTTTGTACAGAATTTGTGAGTTTGGTGTGAAGATTGCAATCTACATTCAAATGGTGATTTTGTGCATCAAATCGACTTGTTTGGGAAGTATTTGTGATACAAATTGATGGTATTTGGAGAAAGTTTAAATCTGATAATTTCCAGCATGTTTATTTAATTGATATGGCCATGATTTGACCATTTTAATGCTTATATATGTGGCTGGTACTTACCTTTGCTAAATCGACTTGTGTAGGGGGATTTCGGCAATCATTGGAAGGGTTTTCTAATAGTTTATGAACTGCTGTCATAAATCATTAATTGCAGATCTGAAAGTGGTGATTTTGAGTATTGGGAAGTTAAAAATAAGGCTGGAATTAATTTATTATTTTTCCCTTAACCCTAACGACTTGATTTGTAGATTCGGGGGCAGATTTGAGTGGGTTTCAGTGGGTTAAAAATTCAAATTGTTAGTTCATTTGAAAGCTCATAATTTTATCTTCCTTCTAATTTATTTTATTCAAAAAAATATTGAGGGAGATTATTTTTTTTTAAGTTTGCAGTCATTTCCAACATATTTTAATTGATTTTACTATCACTGCAAGTCATTTGGTTAAAGAAGTGTTGATTTTGACTAGTTAGCCCATCTAAACCCTTACTTTGGCTCACTCTAACCCCATTTGGGTTGTATTGAATCCGAGATTGAGTTAGTTGAGGTGAATCTAGAAAGGTTTATCTTCTAAGTTTACTTCCCTTGTAAGTAGTTTAGTAGAATTTAATTAATATCCCAAAAGGGGTTATTACACTCCAACAATTTATTTTTACATAAAATGCTTCCTTCCATGTTAGGAAAATAATCTTTTAAAGAAAAATTTGGTAATGTTGTTGATGTCAAACTCGGTTCTTATGTAAGGAGGTTTTCCATCAACAACTCCATTCCAAAGTTAGGTTCTTTGTACACATCCATGCCCAAGCTATTCACCTCAATGCTATAGGAGGTTACATAGTGTATTAAAGAAACATCTAGATCCAATCCATCAACTCACATTTCTACCCGAACCAATGGCCACATCATGTGATAATTCTTACTTTATGCTTAACACCTTTCATAATTACATCTTTGGTAATGGTTGTATGCATATCTATTTCAGCTTCAAGCATTGCCAAAGAGATCTGCGATCTTGTTAGCGAGACATTCTAAGGTGAAAAGAAGTATCAATCAAAGAAGTCCTTACTACATTTATATCTCCAACTAGATTTTTTTAATCGATAGATTCTAAGTTCATATTATCATTAAAAACTAAAGAAATAAGTAAATATATAAGTAACTATGAATGACCAAAGAAATTCAATGGGACTCAAAAGTACAAGAAGTTCTGATGGAGAGTTAGATTTATTAAAATCCAGAGCTAAAAAATTAAACATTGCTAAAACAATGAAAATTCCTATCTAAAAGGTGCTGCCCCATAACATATAAACCTTAGCCACGTTGAAAAGATACATTGATTTTTTACAAATACGAGATAATTGTGTGAAAGGAGGGTTTCATAAAACCACATGAAAGGATGTGATGTAAGTTGAAGGTGGAGATCAAATTGGTTGTAATTTATATCAAAGTATGGAGGAAAAGAAAGGCGAACACAACTTCATCCTTAATCATAATTGAAAGGGCCAATACAAGATTTGAAGATATCCATAGGAATTCCTCCTCAAGCACCCTATGGTTTTTCCATTCCCCCTCTTTGCGAGATAATCTTTTCTTGTAGTAGGTGTAGTGTGTTAGCTACTCTCTAGATTAGAGGGAAAGTGAGTTCCTCTCATCCACAATCCAATATATGGGAACAATCTCACATCTTTGCTCTCTACTTTTAGAGGATCATGAGGCATGGATGTTAGGAGAGTTTCTAAGGGTAGTTATTTTCTTCCTCCAGGATTATCTAGTCTTTTAGGGCCGAGAGGGTGCAGAGAGAGGTCTAAGTGATCTGAATATATTCTTGATACATGTCCTAGTTAACAAGTCTATTGATGAGAGAGATAGTACTTCCATAGTTCATACAGTACAATATCTTCTAGATTTAACTGTGTTCACTTTTTTGAATCAATGTTTCAGATCACACTTTGTGATCCATCGTTAGGATGAGAATTAAAGTGAGTATAGATTACAGGCTTATAATTTAATTTAAATAAGTGACCTTGAAGAGATATGTTGTCGGGTAGTTGTACCACCCCACATGTGAAGAAATTGAGGAGAGGCATGCATGAAGTATCCTGGATGGAGGAATTTGGTCTATGGAGATGCCCATAGAATGGAGAAGAATAGTGGTTGTGGATTTTCAACATTGTTAGCATCCAAAGAGACTCACGCTGAGGTAACCCTCTTTGAATAACAAATGGCACGATGTTGATCTCTTGTGCCTTGAGGTTGAATCTCCCAAAGACACAAGTTTGTGAAGATAGAAAATGTTTATGAAGGTATTCTCGACTCAAGAGGATGAGAAACATTTTTTTCCTAGACAATACATCAAAGAGTTGTCCATTTAAAACATATTAGTCTATGTACCTTCTCAACATGTAACCAATCTATAGATATTGAAATGGGGGCCCAAATCTACCCATGAAGACAAACGAGTTTAATGAATTTTGTTTTAAGTTGCAAGGTTCATACATGTTTGTATTGGCGGGATAAAATTTGCAAAACAATAGCGAGTGAAAATAGGCTTGCAAGCATGTTTTTGAGTTTGAATAATAGAGTTTTTATAAACAAAACTCCATATTTCTAATAGCTTCCAACGCTGAAAGTTTAATATAAATCCATAATGTATTAGAAAACACAATATAAAAAATTATTACAAGTGAGTTAAAAATTAACCAATCTTAACACATTTTTTATTTATACTAGCTAATATTATTAGTTATTAATGATAAAAAGTTCATTATATAATACATAAAAATAATGAAACTATAAGGTTTTTATTTAACAAAACTTATAACTTACAAGCTTATGGCCGAAGCTTATAATATTTTACTATTATTATGAAGTATTTGATTTTTAATTTTCAAGTTAATATGATTGAAGTCTTATAAATGAGAATATTATGTCTAAAAAATAAAACTTTCTTAATCTAACAGTGATGATGAGATGAATTTAATTTCAACTAATGTTAGGTCAAATTGATATGTAGGACCTATCAAATTATATTTACATGTTTAGAAGTTTGTTTCTTTGGGTACCTAGTTTTGTAATTAATTCCCCAAGTTTTGTTTAATATTCTTACTTAAGAATTCATGTACTAGGTGTAGACAACCTAAATTACACACTTGTTTCCATCTTATCCCAACACATCTTATTATTGCCCCTTTATGACCGATTAATTAAATTGATTAATCATGCACTTACATCCTTATGGGTTAATTCAATTAATCCTTAGTACCCCTTTAACTCGTATAATCACCATTTATTAAATAAATTATTAATTAAATATTGTGCACATTATAGATAATTAAATTAGTTATTTAAATGGGAAATTACACCTATTTTCTTAGTCGTGATCACTTGGACTCCACTTCCTCATCCCAGTCAACTCCACTTGGACTCCACTTCACCAGTTTAGTCAACTCCCATTCTAGAATCCTAGAAAGGTGGGGGAAATTCAATTGTATGTACAACCACCTTTCCATATGCAACTACGCCAATTAATTCTTTTATTACCCCTTCATGACATTTATCTTCCTTTAAATGATGTAACTTCCTCAAATGCTATTTTTAGCACATGCATTCAACTATCTCGTGACTGATTTCCAACCACCACTTAGCCTTATAAAACACAAGCTTATCCTCTCACAAATCCTCTTGGATTCACAACAATTATTCTGTCCATTTTGTTGTCCAACTTTTTCTATTTTGGAAGCAACCATCCAAGCCAACATCTACTCGTAGTATGGACACAACTTAAATGTAGAGATCATTCAAGAGAACCCATCATATTTCAAAAGGTTACACAAGCTAAGCTTCACACAACCTTACTTGAGGTTTACATTGGAAAGCTACACGAAGGTTTGCACTTTTTTATTGTCTTCCATTTAGTTTAGTTTTTCATTGTTAACATTTTGGCATGCCAGTGGGACATACCCACATTTCAAATTTTTTTCATTTTCCCTTTCACCTTTTCATAAAATTTTAATCCTTACTGACATATGTTTGTGGTTTTAATTGATTAATTTTGTTGTTGGTGTGTTTTTGGTGTTTTTGTTTTGTTGTGTGTGTTGTGTTGTTGTGTAGGTTCCTAGGAGCATTTGGAAGAAATAGTCAAAATCAACAATAAAAAAACATATATAACATATTCCTCTTGTTACTGGTCTTTGTTGTAGTTTGAGCACAAAAATTAGTTTTCAAGTGCTCTTAGAGGTTTGTAGGTTATTTTCCTCCAACTTTAGTTGTATTTTTAGTTATAGCTAAATAAAAAAAAATCCATTTAAATTCCATTTATATCTTGCTAAATCCTACACATAAAAACAACCAAAAATTAGATTTTATCTCAAAAATAGCAAAAAAAATAAGAAAACAACAAAAAGTTGCTAAACCCTAACCTAATCCCTATCCTCCCTACCCTCTACCAACCTAGCTCGCGATTTGGCTTGCCGAACCAACTCATCACCCCTCCCTTCGAATCCTAACTACCCCAAACTCCCTCCCCGCCGACTTGACTCCCCCCCTCACAAGCTAACTCAACCCCCCTCACCTCATAGCCTATACTACCCATCCCCGAGCCCTTTTCCTTCACGCCGAGCCCATGGCCCAAATCCCTCCCGACTCTCCCTATTGTCACACTCCCACGACCTTGGCTTTCCTCTAGATTGGATCCACCCTACATCGATCCCCAGGACCTTGCATGGCAACCCCTTATCTACTTGCAAGACCCGCGTGAGTACCGCCATCAAACCACCTTGCAAGAGCAAAACACGAACAAACAAACCAAAACCACCATACATTTAGACTTTTAGGTTTTTAGTTTAGTTTTCAATCACTAACATTAGGTTAACCTTTTTTTTAACTTAAGTTAAAACCTAGTTCTTTTCACATTAGGTTTTTCCTTTAGTTTTAAATTGATTAACATTCGGTTTTCTTATCTAATTCTTTCAAGTTTCAAACTTAGGATTAACTTAAGTTATTATTTTTCTACATATGTTGTTTATTTTATTTACTTTTATTTGTCAATTATTTTCTTTTACACTAATTCGATTTGTTTAGATAGTTATCTAATGTATTCAATTAAATTGGCTTCTTTTAATTAATTAATTAGTCTAACTAATTTAAATTAGGTCTTTTAAACCTCAATTAGGTTTTTAATTAGTTAATTGGTTATTTTAATCCATTACTTAGAGTAATTACTTAATTAGTTCATTTCATTTAATTCGTTAAACTAGGTCTTTTAACTTAAATCGGCCCTTTTAACTCATTTTTTCCATTATTTTCTTGATTGGAATTATCGTGAACGTTTCTCAACTAGGTTTATTGGACGTTTTGGTCTAATGTTTTTCATTTTTAGCCATTTCATCATTGTTTAATCGATTTATGTCATCAACTAACGCTTTTTGGTTGATTTTGTAAACATCTTGTTGTTTTTTGTTTTTATGAAGCTAATCGAAACACTTCACGTGTATGCTTTTCTCTTGAGCTTGTTACAAGTGATCTTGAGAATCAGAAACATGATAGTATTAATCTTCATTGTTTTTTCTTTTTCTACCTTGGAAAACTAATAACATTTTTTTGTAGGATCGTATTGTGAAGACCATATCAAAACTACTAACTGCGGGTTTCCTCGCTCGTGAGCTAATCAAACAACTAATTCATTATGTGTAGGGAATCTTTTTAATCAAGATAAAATGAACAATACACATTGTATTTGCAGGTGCGGTTGACAAGGCTATTTCCTAACTGCTATAATTGTGGGAAGTGCTTTGGCTTAAACCATAAAAATCACTTGAGGAGTACCACAGAACCCAAAAGTAGTCAACACATTGAGGGAACTAGCTGATGAAATGGGTACCAAAGTAGTCGACATATTGAGGGAACTGAATGACAAAATGGGTACCCCATCCCAACTGAGTAGTACACCTTATGAGATTAAATTCATGGATATCCTTAGTGGCAACCCCAATGATGATTCATTTGAGCAAGATATTTGCTCATTATTTCAAAGGGGGTAAAGTATAGGTGACATCTAGAAGTATCACTGCTCTCTCTCAAGTAAACTACCGACACCTAGTTGTGAGAACCCTTTAGGAAGCCACGCCTTGTCCAAGCCAATCTAAGGTAGATGCTAACTTTCATAAACATCATTTTTCATTTTTATTACGTGTTACACACTCGTGTTTCAATCTTGTCATTCACTTTTTCCCTCTCATCCACCTTGTCACCATGTAAACGTGTCTAAATCTTGGGTTGCAGAAATCCATATCCGAACTTGAGCAAATTTCATTCTCTTCATAAAATTTTGACATCGTGATACTCATTATAATGAAATTACTTGTATAAATTCTATTATGAGAAACAATATAACACCGAAGAACACAATATTTATGATGAATGATCTCAATATGCAATTAGAATAGCCTCCCCACTTTGAGGGGGCAACCTCAAAATCATAAAATAAGACTCAAATGCTCCAATGATCATATACCACTACCTACTAACTCTTATTAATACTATTCCATGATATGGACATCACCAAGGATGACATACTAATGATAATATATCATTTATGAAAGAGATAAGTCATGATAAGAAGTTATGATAGCCACAAGTCGGCTATATCCATCCAATGTAAAATATATAATTAAGGGCGTAACATGCCCCTCCCCTTCAGAGCAACATTGTACCCAATGTTGGGAAGCCCTAGATGTGCATGAATGCTTCATCTTCCCATGATGCATCCTAACTATTAATATTCTTCCACTTGATCAAGTACTTTGTAATGAATCGGTCCTCAATATTTTGGTGTATGTCTCAAGAATACCTTCAGGTTCTAATATGATCCTACCTTCCTCATCCAATTCTGGAAGCACTGACTGGGTTGAGATGTGCACCCCAATAACTTTCTTTAAGTAAGAAACATGGAAGAATGGATGTATTTTACTTATTAGAGGGATCTTTAGCTTATATACCACAAGACCTATTTTTCCGCAAAGAATTGGTAAGGCCCATAGTATTTAGGTGCAAGCTTATTGTCCTTATGTTGTTTTAAGGAAAACTACTTATATGGCTGTAACCTTACAAAAACAAAGTCACCCTCTTCAAATTGTTTCTCACTACGATGCTTATTAGCCTGTTTCTTCATCTAGTTTTGTGCCCTTGCCAAATTTTCTCTAAGACTAGATAATACCTCATGTTGGTACTTGAATGTGATCTTCACTGCTCTCACCTTCGGTTTGACCTTCAAGATAGATATGAGTGATGTATGAAGGTACCCATAAAATTCCGAGAAATGGAGACATTTTGGAGGAGGTATGAAATGAAGTATTGTACAACCATTTTGTCAACGGAAACCATTGCACCCAATGTTCTTGTTTATCTAAAGTGAAACATCGAAGATATCCCTCTAAACATTTATTTACCACCTCAATTTTCCCATTTGATTGGGGATGATAAGAGGAAATCTGGGCTAGTTGGGTATCGAGACATGAGAACAAATCAGTCCAAAATTTACTTGTAAATATTGTATCATGATCACTTACTATAATTTTTGGCATGTCATGGAGCTTTTGAACTATATCCATAAAAGGATGAGCCATGGCACAAAAATGAGCATGTTTGGTAAGTCTATCCACCACGACCATGATGACACTTTTCCCTTATGATTTAGGTAATCTTGTGATGAAATCCATTGATACCTCTTCCCACCTCTCACTAGGAATAGACAGAGGTTGGAGTAGAATAGGTGTCTTAATGGTTTTTCCCTTATTTTTTTTGGTAAACCAAGCATTCTGCCACAAATTTTTGAACATCTCCTTTCAACCCCTCCCAAAATAAATCTTGCCTAACTCTATGATAAGTTTTTATCAGAACCCAACATGGCCACCTATTGGAGAAGAATGTAGCTTTGAAATAACATTGTGTTTAAGAGTAGAGTTCTTACATAGATATAACCTATCTTTGTACCAAAATGTATCCCCTTTCCATGTAAATTATCTGATATGGATGGATCTTCCTGGAGATTCTTAATGAGAGTATGTGTTGTTGCATCTTTATTCCATTCTTCCCTTGCTTGATCTACCCAATCTACCTTTAGTATAGAGATGGCACATAACAATGCTTCTGGAATCATCCCTCCTAGATAGAGCATTAACGACCAAATTTTCCTTCCCTTTCTTAAAAAAATCTCAAAGTCATACCCCAACATCTTAGTGACCCATTTTTGTTTTTATTCTAAAGATAAACATTACTTTAAGAAATATTTAAAACTATCATGATAATTTTTACCTTAAAATGTCTACCCATCAAGTATGGTCTCCATTATTTGACCTCGTGTAGGATTTCCATCATTTCCTTCTCATACGTGAGCTTTAAAAAATTATTTCCTTTTAGCTGCTAGATCTCAAATGCAATGGGATGTCCTTCTTTCCTAAGTACTTGCTTTGATTCCATTTCCTGAAGCATCACACTCAACTATGAAGGTTTTGGAGAAATCTGGAGCTGCCAATACTAGAGTGGTGCACATAGCCGCCTTCAATTTTTAAAATGTCCTCAATGCTTCCTCATTACACTCAAAGGATTCCTTCAATAATTTTGTGAGTGGTGCTACTATACTACCATAGTTTTTTACAAATCTGTGATAATACCCTGTGAGACCTAAGAAACCTCGTAATTACTTGAGGGTTCTTGGGATTTCCCATTCCACCATGGCCTGGATCTTGTGAGGGTCCACCTTAACACCTTCGTGAGAAACAATATGGCCCAAGTATTCCACTTCTTATACCCAAAAATAACACTTCAAAGGATTGGCATAAATTTGATGTTTCTCTAAGACTTCTAAGACTGTATTGACTTGTTGTAAGTGTTTCTCCCATGATTTTTTGTAGATGAGTATATCATCAAAAAATACTAAGACAAAATTTCTTAAGAATGGTCTAAATACTGAATTCATCAAACTCTGGAATGTGGAGGGAGCATTGATAAGACCAAATGGCATCACTAGGAATTCATAATGGCCTTGATGAGTTTTGAAAGTTTTCTTATGAATATCTTCTTTCTTTACTCTAATTTGGTGATACCTAGAACACAAATCTAAATTTGTAAAATAAATGGCACCATGCAACTCATCTAATAAATCACCAATGACAGGAATACGAAACTTATCTTTGATAGTGAACTTGTTGAGCTCTCGATAGTCTAGAAACATGGACCATATTCCATCCTTGCAACGCACAATCACCACTTGGAGCGTAATAGGCACTACTGTGATGAATAATACCCATTTCCAACATTTCCTCCACCATCTTCTCAATCTCACTCTTTTGCACATATGGGTATCTATAAGGCCTGATGTTGGGATGTTGGATTCCTAGAATCAACTGAATTACATGATCATGTTCTCTTTCGAGAGCAATCCTCTTGGTTACGTGAAGACAATTTCATGTTGATCAATAACCTTCAAAGATCGGGATGCAATACCTTCATTTGCGGTTGGAATTCCATAGAGAAATGTGCATGCTACAAAACCTTCAAACCCCTTTTTAAGAATCTTTTACATTTGGTGAGAAATCACCACTAGAGGATATTTATCTTGTAGACCTCGAAGTTCAAATTTTTTACCCTCAAAATGAAAGTGCATGAAAAATTCCTGGAAATTTATCTCTATGATGCCCAAAGTTGTGAGCCACTGAACACCTAAGACAATATCAACTCCACCCATGGGGATAGTAAACATCATAGATTCCAATGTGTAGTCACCCATCATGAGTTTGATTTTATGGCATTTACCTAAACATTGGACTATGCCACCATATGTAATCATTACTTGAAATTTAGGTGCTAGGTAGATGAAACAATTCATTCTTGTTGCCAACTTATGATTGATGAAATTATGTGTGCTCCCTGAATCAATCAATATTATTACCTTCTTCTTCTTAAGATAACCCATGACCTAAAGGGTTTGTGGAGTACTAATACCTGATAGAGCATGGCATGAAATAGTAGGTTTGGGATCTCTAGATTCTTCCTCTAATTTTTCCACTTCCTCTGTTTATGTTTCCTCATATTCTTCCTCATCACTTAACCCTTCAATGTAGAACAATTTTTTTCTTAGAACATTTATGATTTGGTCCATATTTTCTATCACAGTTAAAACATAACCCTTTGGCTCTTTTTCTTCAATTTTTTGAGGTGTCAACCGAACTGGCCGAGGGTACAAAGGAGGAAAGGTGCTACGATCTTTTATGCTAGAAAAGGACTTCCTTCTCATTGGAAAGATATTTTTCCTCTACTCTACGTGCATGATAATAAAATTTGAAACCTTTAGTGGGTTAAACATGAATACCTCATATGCTCAATATGGTCCTTAAGACCCCCAAAAATAGGTTATTGAAATATTCTTCTATAATATCTTCCACACGTAAGGACATATTTTAGAATTGATGGACATACTCCTTAACGTAACCTGTTTGGTGTAACTTTTCTAATTGGCTGAAGTAATTCTAAGAAACAATAAAAATATAGTGTAATTGATGCTCTTCAATGAAAACTATCCGAGGTGAAATTTAGGCCATTCTTTTGCCTTTAGCACATAACCAATGATACAAAACAAATTGATCAACTTCTAGGTATAAGGATGCCACATTTACCTTTTGTCCTACTAGGATTTGATGGAGATCAAAGAAATTTTCCATTTGGGTAATCCAATTGAGCGGATCATTTCCATCAAATTTACAAATTTCCACTTTTGGAATAATTCCCCGCCATTGGTGAGGAGAGCCACTTGAATGAATAAAGTATCCTCCATGATTGAGTGATTTGAATGTGTGACCATTACTAGAGGAACCCATATGATCAGAATTGGGAGTTGTTTTTGAAATAGCACACAACAAATCCAACTGCATTGCGAAAAATCCTTCTGAAGGTCACTCCTCAGGCTACCTTATAGTTGAACAAGCTCATTATTAAGGTAATATTTACTCACCATATTATTTACCCTCTCTAAAGCTAGATGACCACCTCAAATACTCCCGAACCAGCAGACTTTGAATCCATCTCTTCCTTATTTGGGGTCATTCCTAGAGTTTCTTGTCCTTTCCCTTAGCCTTGGGTAGATCTACCAACCATGATGTAGGGTTTGGGCATCAGGGTAGACTTAAGAGGACCAAATTTTAGGGTTTAGGGTTTTGTAAAATTTTTAGCCGAATATAGGAATTTATAAAGAAGAAACCCTAGCGATTTTTTTTTAGAGGTTTCCAAAAATTGCACCCCATGGAGCCGAATTATGAAAAACATAAAACCACTATAACTTTTTCAAATTAAGTAAAAAATACTTGAATTTTGGAGAGGATCTTACTTGACTGATTTCATCTCACCAAAAAACAAATTGTAGAAAAAATCTCTACCAATTTTGAGATATAGTCAAACCTTCACAATTAGGGTTTGACATAGCGTTGGTCGAGATCAGGATCTGATACCACTTGTAATGAAATTACTTGTATAAATCTGATTATGAGAAACAATATAACACCAAAGAACACAATATTTCTGATGAATGATATCAATATGCAATTAGAATAGCTTCATTACTTTGAGGGGGAAACCTCCAAACCATACAATAAGACTCAAATGCTCCAATGATCATCAACCACTACCTACTAACCCTTATTTATACTATATCTATGCTATGGACATCACCAAGGTTGACCTACTAATGATAATATATCATATATGAAAGAGATAAGTCATGATAAGAAGTTATGATAGCCAGAAGTCAGCTATATCCATCCAATGGAAGATATATAATTAAGGGCATAACATTCGCTTTATCTTAGTTAAACACCCTCTTTGATCACCTTGATCTTTCATTTTAGCAAGTCTTAAAGTTAAACATTATTTTGTTGAACTTTGAGCATTCCATAAACTTACATCGTCACATTTCACATTCACTTTGTTGAATTGATAACATCTTCAATATCTCTCCCCCATCATCTTACGTCATCATACTTTGCAATCACTTTGTTGCATTGTCAACATCCTCTTCATTATCTTTCTTTACTTCTATCTTTAAATCATCCAATTTGCTTTTATTTCATATCATTAATCAAGAAATTTCCCCTTATCTCTTATCTCCACTTTTGTGAGATTCAGACCTCTCATCATCATTTCTTCACTTCTTGTGATGAAATTCACTTTGTCATTCTTTAAGTACTCCCATTTCTTTTTTGTGTCTCCTCTTTTAACATCCATCTTGTTAAAAGTTGAGAAAACTCATCACATTTCCTAAGTATCTTCCCTTAACACATTTTTGTTAAGAGTTGAGCATCTTTCATCATGTTTTAAGTCTCCTCTTATCGCACTCATTTTGTCACAAGTTGAGAAAACTAACTTCTTTCACCTCTTCCCTCTTTACATTCACTTTGTAAAGGGTCATGAAGCCTTTTAAACCTCTTCATCTTTCTTAGCACTCGTTTTGCTAAGAATCCTCAAAAATAACATTTTAATTTCTCTTCCACCTTAACATCACTCATTTTGTTAAGTGTTGCGAAGTCTCTTTTTCATTCCTCTTAACACTCATCTTGTTAAGAGTTAACTTTTGCACCCTCTTTTCATCACTCTTATCACTCATTTTGCTAAGAGTTAATCATGTTCACCTTGTTATTTGTTAAGTTTCTTCCACCTTAACATCACTCAATTTAGTAGGTGTTGCATGTCTCCCCCTTTTTTTCCTTTTAACACTCATCTTGTTAAGATTTAACCTTTTCACCTCTCTTCGTCAATCTTATCACTCATTTTTTAAGAGTTAATCGTTTCACCTTGGTAAGTATCTTCTCTCTTAACATCCATTTTTGTTAAAGAGTAGAGCATATATAACCTCTTTTAGTCCCCTTTCTCTTAACTCTCATTTTGTCAAGAGTCACGAAATCAACTAACCCTTTTCGCCTCCTCCCTGTTAGCATTCATTTTTACTAGGGTTGAGCTTTATCACCATGTTCCATCTTAGCATTCACCTTGCCAAGGGTTTAGTTTTCTTGCACACCTCTAATTTTTCCTCCCCCTTTCAAAAATGGTGGGAACACGACATCGTGATTATAGTTTCTTTTGATATGAGTAAAGAAATCCTTTCCATATTAGCATTGATGAAGAAGATGAAGATAAACTTAAAATTCTTTCCATAGACGCCACTTTACGACAAAACAAAGACCAATTCCTTCTTTGTCTCCTTGCAATGGGAGAAAGATTTCCCTCAAATTTTATGAGGATGATTTGAAAACCTTAAAATGAAAATCTAAATCCCCTAAGGGTCCACCTCTTGAGTCAAAAAAAATGAAGATGAAGGACTAAGTAAAATAAATGTTGATAATAAAGAAAAATCTAATGCTTCGTCCTCTAATCCCAACCAAGCCTTGCTTGATCAAATCAATGTAAATGATGAAACAATTGGCTCTCCTATCCTCTATAATCACTAATAATGATACCAAAGGTATTGAACACACAAAGAAAAGTGACGACACCTTCAAAACTCATTCTGAGACCAAGAACGAGAAAAACAATCATAAGAATGATAAATCACCATTTATCCCAAAACCAATTCACCATTTGCTTAAGAGTGGAAAATGATGAAGGACATAATTTCAGGCATGTAAAAACAAAAGAAATAATTCAATTTAGATGCATTATGTCCATACCATTTCGACATGGACATCTTACTCATACCCTTCCCACACTCTTTTGAGACACCCAAATTTGAAAAATACAAGGTAAAAACTAATCCTAAAGAGGATTTCAAGGAATTTTTCATGGCATGTCAAGAGGTGGCTTACGATGATATCTTTCTCTTGCACTTATTTCCCTTATTTCCTAAGAATCTACGTAGATAAGCTTTGGACTAGTTTTTACACCTTTAAAAGGGATCTATCTATACCTTCGCGGACCTCTCATATAAGTTTGTAAAAAATTTCTCTTTAAACCTTGACTCTGAGTTCATGATGATGGATTTTTGTAATGCCAAACAACAACCAAAAAGAGCTTTACATAGTTCTTATAATGATTGTGAGGAATCGTAAGATGTTTCCCATGTTTAATCCCTGAGAAAGAAATGGTTAGCATCTTCATCACAAACCTTAACGAAGAGTTGTCCTTTCACATGCGGATACACTACGTCAACAGCTTTGAGGAAGTTATCAAAAGGGAACTCAAATTGAAAAATCCTCATTTCTAAAGGCTTGATCAAGCCTCATTATAAAGAAAATGGGCATAATCATCACAACAACAATCCTAACACTTCTCACAATAAACCTAGGTACATCAACCACAACCGTAATGTTGTCAATGATGGTGTCATGGATAATCGCAACGTGCACAACTTACAGAACAACTAATTAAAATAGATTAATTCTAAACCATCCGTCACCATTCCAAGAAGATAAACGCTTCCTCCTCGTGACTACAAATGATGAAAATATATGTCTTTGGGGTAATCTCTTTCCAACGTCTTGAAACAACTAGAAAGTGCTAATATGGTCACTTATCCTATCATGCAACCCTTCCCTAAAGGTGAACCTAAGCTAGGTTGGTATAGACCTAACACATATTTTTATTTTCATCGCATTAATGGTCATCAAATGGAAAATGTAAACAACTTCGTAACTATCCAATACCTCATTAACAACAGAGACATAGTGGCTAGAGGCCTAGCACCTAACCATGGTATAAAGGGTAAATCTCATGAACATGGTGAATCCTCGAACAACATTGATTATAAATCCATCATATCCTGTATCATCAACACTACTCTACACACTTTTGAACATCAATTTACATCTCTCATAGAGAGTATATAGTGCATTTACACAATTAGTAAAGGCTAACATGATCAAATATCCACCTACGAGACCCTTCCTAATGGTGAACCCAATCCTACGTCATATAACGCATCCAAATATTGTGCATAGAATCGCATGGATGGCCATTCTACTGGTAATATTTTACCTCTTCATCATTATGTTCAAGACTTAATTGACAAAGGAACCATTTCCATAGTGCTCGATGATGAAACTCTTACAATTGATGACATGTTAACTTCAAAAATATTGCAAAGAGCATATCAAAACTACTAACTGTAGGTTACCTTGCTTATGAGCTAATCAAACTACTAATTCATTCTATGTAGGGAATATTTATAATCAAGATAAAATGAACAATACATATTGTATTTGTAGGTACAGTTAACAAGGCTATTTCCCAACTAATTTAATTGTGGGAAGTGTTTTGGATTAAGCCACAAAACTCACTTGAGAAGTACCACGGAACCCCAAAGTAGTTAGCACATTAAGGGAACTGGTTGACGAAATGCGTACCTCATCCCGATTGACTAGTACACCTTGTGAGATCAGATTCACAGATATCCTTAGTGGTGACCCTAGTGCAATTCATTTGAGAAAGATCTTTGCTCATTGTTTCAAAGGGGGTAAAGTAAAGTCGACATCTAGCAATATTACCGCTCTCACTCGGGTATACTCGCCGACACCTAGTTGTGAGAACCAGGTTAGGAAGTCACGCCTTTCCAAGCCAATCTAAGGTAGATGCCAACTTTCATAAACATCATTTTTCTTTTTCTTACGTGTTACACACTTGTGTCATTCATGTTTTCTCTCTCATCCACCTTGTCACTTTGTAAATGTGTCTAAGTCTTGGGTTGCGGACATCCATATCCAAACTTGAACACTTTCATTCTCTTCATCAAATCTTGACATTGTGATAATTTCTTTATCATAGTCAAGCATCCTCTTGATCACCTTGATCTTTAATTTTTGCAAATCTTAAGTTTAACATTATCTTGTTGAACTTTGAGCATTCCATACTCTTATGTCGTCGCATTTCACATTCACTTTGTTGAATTGATGACATCTTCAATATCTCTCCCCATCATCTTACATCGTCATACTTTGTAATAAATTTGTTGCGTTGTAGACACCCTCTTCATTATATTTCTTCACTTCTACCTTTAAAGCATTCACTTTGCTTTAATTTGAGATCATTAATCAATTACTTTCCCTTATCTCTTATCTCCACTTTTGCGAGATTCGGAACTTCTGTGACGACAATCACTTTGTTGTTCTCTAAGTACTCCCATTTATTTGTCATCGTCTCCTTTTTTAACATCCATCTTGTTAAAATTTGAGCAAACTCATCACATTTCCTAAGTCTCTTCCCTTAACACATTTTTTTAAGAGTTGAGCATCTTTCATCATGTTTTAAGTCTCCTTTTGTTGCACTCATTTTGTCACAAGTTGAGCAAACTAACTTCTTTTGCCTCTTCCCTCTTTACATTCACTTTGTAAGTGGTCACAAAGCCTTTCAAACCTCTTCATATTTCTTAACACTCATTTTTCTAAGAGTCCTCTAAACTAACATTTCAATCCCTCTTCCACCTTAACATCACTCATTTTGTTAAGTGTTGCGAATTCCCCTTTTCGTTCCTCTTAACACTCATCTTGTTAAGAGTTAACTTTTCACACCCTCTTTTCATCACTCTTATCACTCATTTTGTTAAGAGTTGATCGCACTCACCTTGTTAAGTCTCTTCCACCTTAACATCACTCATTTTGTTAAGTGTTTCGAAGTCTCCCCCTTTTTCGTTCCTCTTAACACTCATCTTGTTAAGAGTTAAACTTTTCACATCTCTTCATCACTCTTATGACTCATTTTGTTATGAGTTGATGGATTTCACCTTGTCAAGTCTCCTCTCTCTAACATCGATTTTTTGTTACAGAGTGGAGCACATCTAACCTCTTTTAGTCCCTTTTCTCTTAACTCTCATTTTGTTAAGAGTCGGGCAATCAACTAACCATTTTCACCTCCTCCCTCTTAGCACTCATTTTTCTAGGGTCGAGCTTTTTCATCTTTTCCCCTCTTCCATCTTATCATTCACTTTGCTAAGGGTTGAGTTTTCTTGCACCTCTTCTTGTTCCTCCCCTCTTTCAAAATGGTGGGAACATGACATCATGATTATAGTCCCTTTCGATGGGAGGAAATAAATCCTTTCCATATCATCTCTGATGAAGAGGACGAAGATCAAATTAAAAATATTTCCATAGACGCCACTTTACAAAAAAACAAAGACCAATTCCTTCTTTGTCTCCTTGCAATGGGAGCAAGATTTCCCTTATAATTTGATGAGGATGATTTGAAAACCTTAAAAGGGCAACCTAAATCCCCTAAGGGTCCACCATTTAAGTCAAACAAACATGATGATGAAGGACCAAGTAAAACAAATGCCGATAATAAAGGAAAATCTAATGCTTCATCCTCTAATCCCAACCAAGCCTTACTTGATCAAATCAATGCAATGGCGAAACAATTGGCTCTCCTATCCTCTACAATCACTAAAAACAATACCAAAGGTATCAAACACATGAATAAAAGTGATGACACCTTCAAAACTCATTCTGAGACCAATAACGAGAACAACAATCATAAGAATGATAAATCACCATTCATCCCACAAACCAATTCACCATTTTCTCAAGAGTGGCAAATGATGAAGGATACAATTTCAGCATGCAAAAACAACACAAACAATTCAATTTTGATGAATTGTGTCCATACCCTTTTGACATGGAAATATTATGCATACCCTTCCCACACTCTTTCAAGACGCCCAAATTTGACAAATACAAGGGAAAAAATGATCCTAGAGATAGATAAGATAAGATAAGATAAATATATTAATGTCCAATGAATGATCACAAAAGTAGATCAATGGGACTATAGTCCAGACTCTAAACAATATACAAATTTCAAGTGGGAATACTCAAAACGAGTTCCCGAGAAAAAAAGAGAGAATAAGAGAAGAACAAGAAAAAACCCCAAAAAACAAAACCCCCATGGCACGGGGGTAATGAGACGGATGGGGGGAAGGAAAGCGGAGAAGATAAGATAAGATAAGATAAGATAATTATATTAAATGTCCAACAAGTGACCACAAAGATAGGTCAATGGGACTTATACAATAGAGAAAGAAAAGTAGAAACAACAGGGAAAACCCAAGAGGGTCTCCGAAAACAACAAAAATAAGAAGAAGAAGAAGAAGAAGAAGAAGAAGAAGAAGAAGAAGAAGAGAGCACAAGGGATGAGAGGAAGGTGGAGGGAAAGGCCTCGACACCAACCCTCACGACTGTCACCCAAGGTCAGCTGAAAAGAAATTGGTGATGTCTTTGTGATGTCTAGTGTTAGGGATGAAATTGTTGGAGATGCCCATGCTTCATGGAATGTTGAGCTCTCTGGGTGAACCGAGTGGTCTGTCATCTAAAAGAGGGAGCTCTTGGTTGTGCACAAATCCAGAAATCTCTGGTCAAGGAAGAAGCTCCTCTAATCCTGACAGATCTAGCCAGGAGATCTCCACAAGGGTCATGCCCCCGCTTAGTGCCCCTCACACCGGGAGAAAATCAAAGAAGAAGAAGAAGAAGAAGAATAAAGAAAGAAAGAAAATGAAAGAGGGGACTTATAAGGAGTTGTCTACTAAGAAATGGTAGTCACATCCTCCTAACATTCAAAGCCGACAAGAAGTAGCTACTAATGGAGTGGCTCCTTGAAGAGGAGAGGCGAGGTCCCCTCCCCATGCAGAGGTCTAAGATTAGAATGACGGCCAGGAGGCGAGTAGATCTAGATTGTCCTCTAAGATGTGTATGCTTTGCTTGAGCCAGTGGTGGCCACCGGGGAGCTGTGAAGGTCTAGTCAGAACGAACTCGATCTATGCCTGTAATAGGATCAAAGTGGCTCTTTGTTTGGTACCACCCACTACAGGTGTAGAACCGGAAAGACAAATGTAATCTGTCTCGTGGAAATGACTCTCGGAGGAATTTTTCATGGCATGCCAAGAGGTGGTTTACAACGATATATTTCTCTCGTGTCTCTTTCCTAAGAGTCTAGGAGGACAAGATTTGGAATGGTTCTTACACCTTCCAAAGGGATCTATCTCTACCTTCGTGGACCTCTCAGAGAAGTTCGTCAAACATTTCTCTTTCAACCTTGACTTTGAGGTCATAATGATGGATTTGTGCAATGCCAAACAACAACCAAACAAGAGATTTGCATAGTTCTTACAATGATGGTGAGGAATTGCAAGTCGATTCCCATGTTCAATCCCGAGAAATAGATGGTTAGAATCTTCATCCCAAACCTTAACAATGAGTTGTCCTTTCACAATAGTTTTGAGGAAGTTATTGAAAAGGGAACTCAAATTGAAAAATCCCTCATTTCTAAAGGCTTGATCAAGCCTCATTATAAAGACAATGGGCATAATCGTCACAACAACCCTAACACTTCTCACGATAAACCTAGGTACATCAACCACAACCATAATGTTTTCAATGATGGTATCATGGATAATCGCAACGTGCACAACTTACAGAACAACCAATTAAAATAGATTAAGTCTAAACCATCCGTCACCATTCCAAGAAGAGAAAATTTTCCTTGTGATTACAAACAATGACAATATATGTTTTTGGGGGAATCTCTTTTCAACGTCTTGAAACAACTACAAAGTGCCAATATGGTCACTTATCCTATCACGTAACCCTTCCTTGAAGGAGAACCTAAGCCAGGTTGGTATAGACCTAACACATATTGTGATTTTCATCGCATTGATGGTCATCAAATGGACAAATGAAAACAACTTCATCCAAGACCTCATTGACAACAGAGACATAGTGGTCGAGACCTACCACCTAACCATGGTACAAAGGGTAAATCTCACAAACATGGTGAATCCTCGAACAACGTTGATTATAAATCCATCATATCTTGTATCGTCGACACTACTCTACGCGCATCGTTGAACGCTAGTTTACACCTCTTCAAGAGAGTCTATCTAGTGCCTTTCAACAATTAGTAAAGGCTAACATGATCGAATATCCACATACGAGACCCTTTTCTAATGGGGAACCCAATCCTACATCATATAATGTATCCGAATATTGTTGTAGTCATTTTTACACCCATCACAAAGGAAATAAATCCCATGCACACTGGCCTATCACCTAGCGGGCACTGGGCGCTCACCCGAGGCACGTGCGGGCACCAAGTCTCTCTTTTATGTGAGTTAAGTGGGAAACCATCATCTATGTCATGAACTTAATGAATAAAGGTGGAAATGACACATACAATCATCATAGGGCTCTAGAATGACCTCTAGACAAATGTATTCATTCCAAACAGATAGTACTTATAGACAATGAGATAGAACTATAGAAGAAAGGCAAATACATAAGGATTTACATCTATTCCATAACATCCATGAACAAAAGTGAAAAGATATAGATATGAGCTGAATAAATTACATTCCTACTCATTCATATTTGTAATCTCATTACATTCAATGGATCCATTAGACTACCATAGCTTGATCAGATCAAGTCATACATCACAATAGGCCCGAGGATCATGTCCTTCATCCATACAAAGAAAAATTTATATCCCAACCCCTTAATACATTACTCCTTTATATAGCCTCTACCCAATCCCATAGAGTTCTTGCAGTATTTCTGCAGAGCTCCGCTCTCTATATTCTCCTCCCGTCTATCCGATCTATATCTCTTCTTCTTTATCCTGTGGGCACTCGCATATATAGGCATCCCAAAGTGCCAACTCATCCTTCTGCGGCCTCAGATCCGATGCCAAGTGTCTGAATGTGGTCCTCCATGGGAGCATGCTCCTCCAAGCCTGAGCTCTCCACTTTTTTCCATGATGTCTTCTAGAACCTTCTATCGCAGGGCATATTCCTTTCGTGGGCATCACGTTGCCAGGTTGGCACCTTATCCACTCCGCATGTGCAGTCGGGTCATGCTTTTCTTGTGTCCTACCCAAAATGCCCAATATGGCTAAGTCCTGAAACCTTAGCTCTATCTATACATGCGCCATGGGTTTTCTTAAACCCTTCCTTAAACCCTGTCCTGCGCGCCTTCTCCTTACGCGCCCTTCTTCAACTAGGCCTTGCGTGCCTATGCCTTTTTGTACTTAGCCAATATTTTGGGGTCCCAAAAATTGTGACTACCATTGGATGGATGGCCATTCTACTGATAATTGTACAACTCTTCGTCATTATGTTCAAGACTTAATTGGTGATGGAACCATTTCCATAGAGCTTGATGACGAAGCTCTCACAACCGATGACATGTCAACTTCCACAACTTCAAACAAAAATTTGACTCTTGTCCCCAATTTTGTACATATTGTCATTCAAAGAGATCACGATGAAGGTCAAGCATCTCTCCTCCAAACCAATCTATTTCTTCTCCATATTTTCTTTTTTCGTCCAACAGGCATTGAACTGTTTCTGACAACAACCTTCTAACACCAAATGAGAGCTTGAACTTGCTTCAAGACTCCAATTCAACCCTTGATATAACTGTAGACAATACAAAAGAGGGTCCATCATCAAGCACAATTGAGCTTGATTTATTCTTTCCATTCCATCTCCTACGCCTAACATCTCTAGTCTTGTTGTCGAAACACAACCACAACAAGCTTAGACACTTGCAACAACGCAACCTTTCGTGTCCATTACACCTCAAACGATCAATCTTGCAAGAATTTCATTAACGATGACTCTTACTTGTCAAGACATCTACATGCGTACACTCTACGAGGTACGTATACCTAGGAATATCCTTATACAACCTTTTCACGCTTTAATTGCAAATATTTCATCAAATCAACTAATTCACAACCTAGAAGGAGAAACATTGACTATTTTTTCTCTTCGGCCTATAAGGAGCCTCGGTGTACATCTAGGGATCAATCCATATTTTTTGCACTCTTCCACTCACGGATGAATATGTATCTCAACATATTCCCTGCATCGATAATCCTCTTCTAACATCACATAGGTCTTTTGATCTCATCGAAGACTTATCTAATCACATATCCTTTGACTTGGATCTCGTCTCGCCTAAATCTCATATCTCAGACTCATTGAATCATTTGATTCTCTCTTTGACTTGGATCCCGTCCGCCCAAGTCTTGTACTTCAGACTTATCAAATCTTCATATTTCCTCATTTGACTTGGACCTTGTCCACTTAAGTCTTGTATTTCAGACTTATCGAATCTTCGATTCTCTCTCTTAGCTTGGATTTCATCCGCTGAAGTCTCGTCTTTCAGGACCATTCAAATTTAATAAACATGGACCTCTTTCTTGATGAGTCCATTTCAAACCCTCATCCTCAAAAATTTAGAAAACTTAAAAACATAAAAAGAAAATAAAACTCTGTATTAAACCATTCTTTAAAGCATTGTTTGCAAATCGGAAGCAAAAAGTGAGTGCAAATAATATTAAGCATTCCATCTATTACGATATCTTAATCATACCATTATCATATCTTTGCATTCTTCACCTATTATGACACATGTTAACCTTGTTCCTATTGGGCATTGTGTGTCTCATATTTGTTATGGTTTCTACCATTTCAGATATTTTCACCTACGGTTTTTTCTCAAAGCTTACTGATGGCAACTCCTTTTAAATAAGCTCTCTCTTTAACAAAAAGCTCAAACTTCTTTACCCGGTCCTTTTTGACCGCCCATCTCAATCTATGGTGTTGAACCCTTGTGTCCTACTAGTCGCATGAGGTTGAGACTTGGGGGTAGAATGTTCCTTCCCAACAAGCACATTATCGACATACAAGGAAAATTAAATCAATCTAAAAATACAAAAAAAAACTATAAAATCATTACACCTTTCATCCTTCACAATCTTCGGTGATAAGCTTGTACTTCTCATGAATAGTATAATATTGGGAATGGAGTAAGATGTCCTTACTCACCTACATTTTGTCTTTGGTGTTGAGCTCTTGTCTCTTCCTGATGTCATAGGGCAACATGTAGAATGTCCTTCACAAAAATCAATCAACAAATAAAGCCTTTAAAAATCTTAATCAAAGTGCTTAATCAAAAATATCCCAAGAAGTAATTTAGTTGCTTATGTTACAAAGAGAACAATTCCTTCAACCGGATCTTGTTAATCAATAGGCCATCTACGGATCTAAGTCTTGTCAAAACCTATAAAGTGGAATCATCTTGGAATTGGTCAGATAATCTTGACTAGAGATGAGTTACATTTTTCTCATATGGATCATTGTTAAACCTTGTGTCTTCACATCCATCAATCACTATTCACCTCATTTTCATGTCCTTGGATCTCGGTGATGAGCCCTCACATTTTCTTAGTTGCGTGGAGCCACGAGTGGAGTGAAACACCCTATCATTTTATCTACATTTCTATCAATGAAATGGAATGTTTCTAATTATTTGCACCTACTTTCAAGCAGTGCACCCCTTTACCGAGTTGTAAATTACAAAAACAATATTCAAATATGTTTCACAAAATATCAAAAATAATATAAAATTGTTCAAAAATACAAAAATGTTTCAAAAATACAAAAACAAAACAAAATTGTTCCAAAATAAACCTAAAATAGTATAAACTGTCAAAATCAAAACATTTCAGATAATGTTTGACCAACTTTCAACAATTGGATAACATAGTTCAATAATTTTGACATTTGACGACATTCCGAGATCATCTTTCGATAATCATTTTTCTTTCCGATGGTGTATAACTATGCTCGAGGCAATCATTTACCCTTTTGCAACATAACTTTTCTTGGGGCACACTTGGATTTCATATTGTAATCTAATACAAATTAAACTTCAATGGGATCCGACAAGAGTATCTTTTAGAGTATCTAAGTATCACTCCACTCTTCGGCTGATCCAATCCTCTCACGTTTTAAGCTATCACTCGAGGGCATTCAAATCTGTCTAAGTTCTTCAATGTGGAACACATTTGAAGTGTCATTAGACGTCGTTTTTTACAAGTTGTGTTGTACTATTGCAGTTTGTCAACATTGTGATGATGCTTTTGCTTCTTTTAGTTTGTTATTTTGTTGTACTTTGTTTACTTTTACTGTAGACCAATTGTAGGAAATTTATTCACATCTTAGTTCACATATAACTTTGGTGTGGTTCCTATTCATATTGGGTTTGTTTGCAATGCTTGTTTTATGTCTTTTTCGTTGTTTGCACATGTTGTGTTTTCCTCTTGGTTTACTAAATAAGCCATGGAATGTTTTTCTTTTTACAAAGCATTTAGGTTGTTTATTTATTTGCATATGTATTTCAACCTCTTCAAAAAATTCAAAAAAATCATATATTTCAAAAATTCAAAAAAATCAAAAATTACAAAATTTTCGAACAAACATTCACTTATCACAAAATCCTACAATTGGAAAACCCTTGAAGTGAATTTTTCAACATCTCAACACAATCTTGGTAAAGTCATACCTTTATCTACTACCCTAGTGATCGTTCCAATCTTACAACTATCACTTTCTTCCCTTTGCATGATAGGCTAACTTTGCTTGGGGCAAGTCACAAAATTGTTTTTCCTTTGTGATATAACTTCACCTGGGGCAATTTTAACTCCGATAATTTGCACAATAGATCTAACAAGAGTGTCATAAGGAGTTTTTACTCCGCTCTTCTAGTATGATCCTATTCCCACCTTGGGAGCATTTGCATCTACTTAATCATCATTATGGCATGCATTAGGGGCATAATTGATTGTCTTCTTTTTGACTTTGTGTTGCATTGTTGATGTTTACTTTTTGGACCACTTGCAAGTAGTGTGATTACATCTTGGTTCCTTTATAACCTTGATGCCTGCACCTACTTTGTATATTGGTTATGTTTTCCTTTTTATCTTTTCTTTGTTGTGTGTGTGTTTGTTTACGCGCATCTAGGTTAACCATCTTGATTCTTTCATAATCATGGTGACAACTCTATTGTGCAACAACAAAAATAAGGTTGCTCTAAAATTATTCTCCAAATGACACTCATGCTACGAGCACAATTCTTCCCATCCTTGTTCAAATCCCTTGTCTTCTTCCTATCAAGCGATCTGTCCACCGCTTTGCTGCCCCACCTACTTGAGGGCACATTCCTTTACCATTCTACTCACTGGGGCATCCAAATGCTTCATTGTCTTCTGATCTGCATGCATCTACTATCTTTAAAACACTATTACTTTATAATAGCACTTTAAAGAGGGGAAAATTTAGACACCCTAAATTACACACTTGTTTCCATCTTATCCCAAAGACATCTTGTTATTCCCCCTTTACGAATGATTAATTAAATTAATCCTTAGTACCCCTTTAGCTAGTTTAATTATCATTTATTAAATAAATGATTAATTAATTAGTGTGCACATTATAGCTAATTAAATTAGTTATTTAAATGGGAAAGTACACCTATTTCCCCAATCAACAACCACTTGGACTCCACTTCCTCATCCCAGTCAACTCCACTTGGACTCCACTTCACCAATCCATTCATTTGCACTTCTAGAATCCTAGAAAGGTGGGGCAATTCAATTGCACGTACAACCACCTTTCCGGATGCAACTTCTGCCAATTAATTCTTTTATTGCCCCTCAATGACATTTATCTTCCCAAAACTGTTGCAACTTCCTCAAATGCTATTTTTAGCATGTGCATTCAACTATCTGTAACTAATTTCCAACCACCACTTAGCTTAGCCTTATCAAACATGATGTTATACTCTTACAAATCCTCTTGATTCACAACACAATTACTCTGTCCATTTTGTTGTCCAACTTCTACTATTTTGGAAGCAATCATCCAAGCCAACATCTGCTTGTAGCATGGTCACAACTTACTTCGGAGGTCATTCAAGATCACCCACAATTCTTTCACAAAGTTACACAAGCTAAGCTTCACACAACCTTACTTGAGGTTTGCATTGGAAAGCTACAAGAAGGTTTGCATTGTTTTGTTTGTCTTCCATTTAGTTTAGTTTTTCACCGTTAACACTAGGTTATGATTGAAATATTTGTTATTGTTTCCTAATACCATTGTATAGTGGGTAGGTTGAAGGAAAATGAGTTTCATTCTCTACTTCATCTTAGTAGCATGCCTTACTGACTTTGTATTTTGAAGGTGTCTTTGGGGATTCATTTGGCTATTTCATTGTGTAGATGCATGAGTTGGTTCTTAGTTTTGCAATTGCGATTTTCTTTATATATTTGGTAACCTTATTCAAATAGGTGGGATTCTCTACTTTGAGCTTGATGGTATTCTTATAATATCAAAGGTTCTTTTGTCTTTAATTTCTTGCTTGTTAAAATATCGTTAATGATTTTAGTTTGGATGTTTGTTTTTTTATTTGTTCAAATTTGTCACCATTAGGTTTTCATGGATGTTCGAATGCTTTAACCATTTTTATAAGTCTTTTTTCCAACCTTTTTTAGCCTAGACGGGTTAAACAAAATGGTTTTGCAATGACAACTAGGATATCCAATTCAAGCTCGACCAACTTATGTTTGTATAAATGCAAAACATTTTAAGTCTTTTCTTTCAATGGGTAGCATACTTTCATCTATGAGAAGAATAAAGTAGGGTGTATTACCTTTAATGTTGAAGTTACGATCATGCTTCTTATTCTTTTTAGAATTCCTCAATTTTATTCCATGTTACTCAAGATATGCTTCTACCCCATACTTCGCAACCATAGAGTATAATCCATGTGTTACTAGGCTATGGAATGATGATTTATTTTTATCCCTATTCCTAAGCTCCACATTTTACGGTTATTTTCTAAACTATCATAGGCCTTCCAACTAGCATACATTCTTTTGTCAATACAAAGGCTCTAGTTCTATTTATGATTAAGATCAAATATGTTTTCTTACGTTTATGCATCATGTTGGCTAGATTTTCTGCATAGCTGAAAACCTAGGCAGTCATGAGATAAATCTCCCTCATTTACCGGTGAGGCTCCCGTGTCAGATTTGTCAATTAAAATATGCTAGTATCTATATGGGGTTTTACTTTAACTATTCAGCTCATGAACCATAGCTGTATAGTTCTGCAGCAAGTAAGCAACTGTTTAAAGAAAGGAAATATTTATAGAAGAAGGGAATAATAAAACACAAGGAAGAAATAGGGAAGATGTGCAACCCAATCAATAGATAATAGAGTTGATTGCATGCACATAGAAGAAACCAATAGATATCAACACACATAATTATAAGCAAAGGAACTCCAGATCTAGATCTAAAATAACACAAAGTTTATTAGAAGATCTAAGATAGAAAGCTAGAAACAAAATGCACCATGACACAAAGTTCTCTGGAAATATGCTCCTTTATATTCATTTTCTTCAAGTGGCTCTCAGGGGTTTCAGCACAAAGTCTGGAGCACAAGAATGTTGCTTACCAATTCTGATCCTTTAACCCGTAGGTTCTTCCTCTACTTATAGCATGTAGAGGGGAAATTACAAATAGGAAGATTTTAGTTGAATTGGCACATGTGGAAGTCGGAATGGAAACAACTAACAATCTCCCTCCTGAATTCCTCTTTGCATGACATGCATGATTTGCAAATGAAGATAGAACCTTCTATTTTACATGTCTGCCACCTATTTCCAAGTAGTTGACTTCTTCAAGTAATGGATTTTAAACCAATCACTTAATTTTTATAATTTAATTGATCGCTCAATTACTTTGTTGAGAGGAAATAAGAGAAAGAAGAAGAAAGAGGAAAGTTGTAGTCTTGTCCTTTTTCATATTCTGCATGCAGCTGATTCTTTTGCCCTTGATTCTCACCAAACTAGAATCTGGAAGCAGCTGGATTTGGAAGTGGCTGATCTGGAAGCAAGTGACTATGATTTACTTGCGGGTATTGCCTTTGAATTGTCTTCCTTCTTATCCTTGAAGCTTTTACAGTTCTTCTCCAGTACATGCATCAATGCAATGTTTGCCGTAAATAACTCATCTTTTTTATTTTTAATTGCATATGAGCAATTAAAAAATTTGGAAAGCACTCTGGGTGAATGCAAATTCAATGAACGCTTCAACTGGAAGATTGGGAGAACATGCACAAGGTCCTGGAAGGAATTCTCCATGCCCTAACTTCTTCACAGCCGCATTCAAACAAGAGGATGAAGCCTTTGTAATTATGGATATGGATCTATGTCTCCTGTCTCAAGAAATCTGAAAGTAATGCATGATGTCACCGAGCTTTCTCTTTCATCCCTTTGCATGGCCGTATCTATCTTTGTCTAAACAATTCTTTTTCTTTATTCGGCCGAATTCTTTAACAAAGCAGATCTGGATAATTCTTCGATTCGGAGGATATGTTCAATGTATTGGACATTGATTTAAGCTCCCTTTCTCTTATAAAATCACCTTAATGTATTCCTGCAATTAATTCGCAAAAGATGGCAACCGAACATGGACACTAGATTTTAATTATAAAAATCTGCATATATCAAGCTTGTTGCCCCAAAATTTGATGTTTTATTTGCATGCAACACAAACATGAATTTTACCAACTTCACCCGACCACCAGTATCACTTATATAGATAATTATTCGAGACACAAATCAACCTCCTTCAACCTAGGCACCAAATTTGGAAGCTTTCAACAGTAATTAAACCTTCTTCTGAGAAAAATTCCTCTCCAAATGGGGCACACTTTTTGTCTGGGCTGCACTTCTCTGCTTTTGAATTAATTAATTCATCCTTATGGCAGCCCCTGCTTATATAATCCTCATAATTCTATAATTAATTAATGCCTCTCCTATTCTGGCAATTAATTAATTATTTAATAAGCTTTACTCTTCAAATGGGGTGCCTATTTTGTGCATGCTCATGGCTGCCATTAAATAAATTAAATTTATTTAATTTTAGCCTTCTACTTCCAGTTAACTTAAGCCTCACAGTATGCTTTGACCTTAGCCACTGAAAATAGGAATTAATTAAATCAATTAATACTTAAAAAGTATTATTCCTCTCCCAAATGGGGCATTCTTTTTGACATGAAGAGGCTGCATTAAATAAATAATATTTATTTAATTTTAGAACTTCTAATTCTGACTTCCTTTATCCACTTTCCTTTGTTGACTTTTCCACAAGCCCGGGTGCCAAAAATTGGAGAAGAAATTAATTAATTTAATGCATTTAAGGTTTCCCTTCTTTCCCTAAAGGGGTCGCACTTTTGGCATGACCAATTTCTATTTTTAAAAGTCAATTGACAATGGGATTATTACCATGCAAGGCAGTAGTCCGAAAATCCCATGATCCACTTAAGCGCTTTGAATTTCATAATGGGATTATTTACCTTGCAAGACAAGTCCCGATGATCCACTTAAGTTGTTTGACTTTCATAATGGGATTATTTATCCTCGTGAGACGTAGTAATAAAATCCCATTAATGCCTTAAGTGATTTTCCTTTTATTTCACAATGGGAATTTTTACCTCAAGGTAGGTAAGAAATTCCCGCTCGCTTGCTGCCTCTGATTTTCCCATTGTGACTTAAGTGGTGTTGATTTCATGGGAAAAAGTACCTGCTTGTGGCACAAAATTCCCACCGCCCTCGCTTGCTTCCAAAATCCCATGATTCACTTCAAACCCTCTTTTCCAAAAATGCGGCAACCTGGAAGAAGCTTTTTTTGCACGACGACTTCCTTTTCCGAGAGAACCGACCTTCGGTGGCAAATTCCTTTTGGCATAACCCGCATAAGTGATCTCCGATACTCCGAAAAGAATCGACAAACCGGGAAAGGAATTGATACAGAGAAATTTCATAGAAAATGAAACGGAAAACACCAAAAACACAAAACGCATTGTCGAAGTCACAAATAAAGCCCAGATTCATTCCTGGTTAAAACCCTACCGTATATGGGAATATTGACATGTAAGATCACAAAAGGGCTAAACCGAGAACAATTTATCTCAAACGGGATTCAAAATAATTAAATACAAATTTCCCGCAAGAAACCCCAATGACGTGCAATATAATGATTTTGGGCATCTGGGTATTTGTCAAAATTGGCTTATATGGCTCCTTGGGAATATCTTGACACAATACAAAAACTTTCTAGCAATTAACACACAAAACGACCCATTATTTTAAAAGAACGAAATTTTTAACATGGGGTAGTCTCGGTTCAGGTGAAATTTGGGGACACCACATCATCATTAAGATGGGATAGCAATCTCAATGGGCCACTAATATAGTAGCTACTACCATGGCGAATCGTCATCACTACTATGGAGAGGAGAGGTGTGGATATGTGAAGCCAAAAGACTGATGATGTTATCCACAAATCCTTGGGAATGCACAATGCATTAGGAAATGGGTCACTATTGCATGCTACTTTGAAAAACATTTTACAACACAAATTGAAACTTTGTTAAGATTAATGTCCTCTAAATTTCATTTTTTTCCTTGGATATTGTGGAACCCTATGACACAAACTATGTAGAAGAGACATTTTGAAGGGATATCCTAAAAATGTATCCAAAAGCATGACGCTCCCGAATAAAAGTAGAGCCATGTTCCTTGTAAAGGTGTAAGAGAGGCATTTTCCTTACAAAGGTGTAATAAATTAGACTTCATGATTCATAATAATTCATTACACGTGGACCTTAAATTCAGACCTAAGATAATTGTTTAGATTTCTACTTTGTGGGCACGAAATATGACAAATTTTACTAGCTATGCCTCACCTATGTTATTGGATTGAATGCCAATATTTTAGGAAACCAAAACTTGGATTGGAAGGAACTCGACAAATAATTTTAGGACTTGCAACATCCGATTACCTTCGTGGATCCATTTGTATTCATACAATCATCTCCTCTAGAGGTGATTTGAAACACGGGGACCCGGAGGGTGGCACAAAGGTGTAGGACAACCCAAAAAACTAGCAATCTATCTATCGAGTTATATTATGAACATTTAGAGATAGGAGATATTTAAATGGTGTTCTTTTATTCTACTATCTATTCAAATGAAGTGAAAATTAATAGTACATAAGCGTACAAAAGGCCCATTGATCCATAGGGATCCAAAATGACTCTACTTCATCGATCACCAAGACAAAGAAGAAAAAAATAATACATGGAGGTTTTGTCTTTTTAGTAATAGGATCACCGCCTATGCAGAGCCATGGTTACAGAACCGCCGCCCAGGGCGGCGGTCCTGGGACCGCCGGTCTACATTGGGTCGGCGGTTCCGGCTCTTTCTGATAGACAAAAAAGGAGTGTTGAGACAGAGCAAGCAAGTAATTGGGAGGAAGTGTGAGATATTATCTACTTCTCTTTCATACTTATTGTAATTTCTGTACTTATTGGTTTTGAATTGGCCAATAAAAGTGGGAAGAAAGAGCAATTGCCCTTGCTAATTGGTTTTTTCCTCCTCTGGAGGTTTCCAGGATAAAACTTGTTGGTGTTTATGAGTTTATATTCTTTCCTTTCCTGCAATTGTGGATTCTAAGCATAAGCAAAATTCATTCACTAGTTATCTCTGTCATTTTCTAATAGAAAGTAGAACAACAACGTTTAATTTGTGATTCTATGGATAATTCCAAAGTTGAAGAGTTTACAGATCATTTTGGTATCAGAGCTAACAAGTATCCAGGACTGTGGTATTCGTTCTTTGATTTGTATGACAATGACAAGATCTAAAGGTGAAGAGGCTTTACCTTGCAATCCAAAAATTTCTACAAGAAGTGGAAACAGAGAATTTGGGGACAAATGGAGGAAGAGAACTTGGTCCGTAGAATCGAGATGCTAGAGACCATGATGGATAGGATGTTTAGAAGGCAAGAAGAACTTGCAGATTTGTAGAAGACAACTTCTATCAAGCAAGACTCCATGGACTCAGTGGTTCGAGGCTTAGCTGAAAAGTTTGGCATAGGGAAGAGCCACCATGAGGAAGATTATGGGGAAGAGCATGAAGAAGAGACTTCAAATGCAAGAGAAAAGGTAAAATCTGATCATACTCCTTTTAAAGTTGAGATGAAAGTTGAGATTAAAAGCTTTGAAGGACAAGTAGATGCAGAGTTTCTTGATAAATGGTTAAAATAGTTAGAAGTCTACTTTAGCATCCATAATGTCACTGAGGCATAGAGGATCACCTTTGCATGTCTCAAAATGGAGGGACATGCTCGGTTTGGTGGGAAACCCATCTAACCACTTGTGAAAAGAAGAAGTGTCCTATTGTGAAATCTTGGCAAGAATTTAAAGAATTACTTAGAGCTAACTTCTATCCTATTGGCCACAAGACTGACCAAATGATTAAATGGCAGTATTTTAGACAAGGCAGTGGTCAAAGTGTGCAGGACTATACTATGGAGTTTTGGAGTCGAGACCATGTTGCTAAACATGGACTTGGAGGATGAGGATATTCGACTAAGTACTTGGGAGGACTTCACAATCACCTTCGAAGAAAAGTCATCTCCACAAAGCCCAAAGATCCTAATGAAGCATGTGTACAGCATACTACATAGGTGATAAAAAGAAGCAAGGAGAAGCAGAGCCAAGGAAAAAGCAGTCGACAAATGAGTAGAAAAAAGAGTATGGGCAAACAATTAACAAGGGTAAGTGGAAAGAGAAAAGTAAACAAGCTGCCACTACTTTAAATACTTGAAAATATCACAAGAATTTTTTCAAGAATTGTGATATCAATGGTCATACCGACGCCGCATGTTGGAAGTTGCATCCAAAGTTACACCAAGAACAGAAACAAGAACTCAAAGAGGTCCATGATAGTTGTAAAGACAAAAGGGGAGGTGGAAATCGAGGATGAATCTTATGTAGACGAAAGGCTGGGATGCACGGCCACCAACATGGACAGACCAGAAGAGGAGACATGCGTACCCAAAATTGTAAGGTGATCTTTGTCTTGCGGAACAACGTAACAAGTGCCCCAATGATGATACAGGTCTCCTCGCAAGGTGTTCGGGATCCAGGAAAACTCTCCAAGTATGTGTTAACATCCCACATGCCCCGCTTAGCCCCTGTGTGCTTTGTTTTTCCCTTTTCCTCTCTTTTCTTGGCCTTTTTCTCTTCAGTGACGAAACCACCGCCCTACTGGCGGTGGTCTCTGACCGCCACCCTGAACAGGGTGGCGGTCTTGTAACCGCAGCCCTGCTCAGGGCGGCGGTCCTTTACGCATTTTCCAAAATCTCTTTTTACATGACTCACGTAATTTCAACGTTTTACCAGCTTTCTTTCGCCGCCATAAGCTTGCATTTATGATTCTCGGTTCCCTGAATAGTGTTTTGCCATTGTTTATAGTTTAAGAGTTATATTTGGTTTTTACCTTGGGTAAATACAAATGCTATAAGTAGATGGCTTGTGCTCAAGCAAATGGCCCTCATTCTTGCTCCCATCTTCTCATTTCGGTAGTTTAGTCTTTTATTTTGCTTAGAATGCTTAGTTTCTTTCATTTCATGCTTAGTTAGCATTGTTTTACTATTAGTAAGCCACATATCCATCTTGTGCAAAGTATTGTTGTTATTTTACCCAATCCATTGGAATAGAATAGTTTGTTTTCACTAGGAATCCATTAAAGTTCACAGTTACTCTGTTCTTGGCGAGATAGTTTCAGTTCTAGACGTTGTATGTTGCACGATTCGCAATAAATCCCACTACGAATCGCATAAGCCAAGCTCGTACTCTTGCGATATCCCTCTCTTACTCGCATTGTATTCGATGCCGCATTCGAGCTGCCTTTATCCCAATATATACTTCTATTGATGCTAGCATTACACGCTTTTCTGGATCCATGTGAACACGAAGGAATGAGGAGATCACACTGAGGGGACAAGATCACACACACCATCGATTCGCCACTATTCTGTAGAATCTAGGTTCTAGCTTTCAAAGTTCTAGTTAGAATCATATCAAATAGAGTAGTTAATTACTTTATTTCAGTTAATTCTATTCTCGATATTGCCAGGGAAGCGGGGATTGATAGTTTCTGAGAAACTATGATTCACTCCTCACTTCTGAGGTAGGATCGAGAGCCTTGCAAATAGATTAGATAAGCTATTTCATTGTTTAGAGTAGATCTACAAATTGCATAGACAAATAGCTACACTCGGTTATTTTGTTTGTTTTAAGTCATTATTTTAGCTATCAATTCTAGATATTTTAAATAGTTGCTTTCTTAAATTCGTAAATCTCATCGAAAACAAAAAAATAGAGAAATCAATATGCGATAGATATACTTCACATAGTTAAATTTCATTTTACTTGTAGTTCGTTTACTGATCTTGCTTTTGTATGATAATTACGGGACCTAGGGAGTATCGACACTAAAATTTTCCTCCATAATTTATATTTCATTAATGTATGTATTAGGAATAGGATGTTGTTAAGTATAATTAGTAGTAGCGTCTGATAGAAGATAACGGCGCCATCAATACGGTGCCGCCAATAATGTGGAGTACGGTAACATTCAAAGTACAATAGGAATGTTGTAAAAAGTAAATATTTGTCGTAAGTGGTCCGGTAATGTTAAAATGTCAAAGTTTGGGTAATTAGAGAAGTAGGGTCTACATGATTAGGAATTAGAAATATTATATTAGTAATAAGGACAAGGAGTGAGGTCATAAATATTTTGTGTATTTTATTTGTAAAAAGTCTAAAAATGTGGAACCCATGTAAAATGATAAGGTTTATCTTATCTTAAAAGATAAGCTTACATGTACAGATAAGAGTTAAGGTATGGAATATGATTCGTCAGAGTGGATTTCTTATCCTATCTTAGAGATAAGATGGATAAGCTTGGAAGTTCTATAAATAGAGAGGCCACCCCCCTCATTTAGCATAGAAGGAAGTAGTGAGAAATATTATAGGAAGTGTGTGAAGGAAGCCATCAGTTTAAAAGTGTGTTGAAGAAGCCATTAAGAGGTGTAATTGTAAAGTTTCTCCCATAGTCTTGGTGAAAGGCAAGTGAAGTCAATAACACTTGAAGTACCTCATGGGTGAGATTGTAACAATTTCATGTTAATATTATAATTTACTTTGATATTTCAGATTTGTCATCATTCCGTCTTATCATAGTCGATGGTATTCTTGTGTTATGTTGTTGTTTTGTTTCCAGATTACATCCACCAAACTAAAGGTTGTGCATTAGTAAATAATCATAGCACGAGGAGTTCCCAGTGAAGAATTATCATAGTGCCGGATTGGTGATGACATTTTGGTTCCGTTGCCGGGACCATTCCTCGTTGGTGGATTTTCTGGAGAGATATTCCCACTTAGTCAAAAATCAATTGGAGGGTAACCTTGTTTTTACTGTGCATAGTAGTTACCATGGTAAAGTCATTTTGCCGTGAATAGTAGTTACCATGGTAAAGTCATTTTTGCTAGAAATTAGATTTTACCACAAAGAAAGTCACTTTTTACCGTGAATAGTATTTACCGCAGTAACTTCACTTTTTACCGTGAATAGTGTTTACCACAGTAAAGTCAGTTTTTACCGTAGTAAGTCAAGTTTTACCATAGTTTACCGTGGTCATTTCTATTTTACTGTAGAAAGGTGTAAAGTCACTTTCTAGTATAGTGATTCCAATTATTTGTGCACATAAGTCTTGTTGATTGTACTTGTGGGTTGGTATTTCACTGTGGTTACTTTTGAAAATGGGAAAGATTCTGTTTTTTCAGCTCAATCTAATGAAGATGCTTCTTCTTTCATTCAAGAGTTTAAACGATCTTGTATTTGTAATGGCCTCATAAGAAGGGAACAATGGACTGAATTTTTCCTACCTTTTTGGATGGTTCAACACTTAGGTGGTTTGAAACACTAGGTGATAATGTGAAAAATTCATGGGATTTATTAACTGAAAGTTTTCTTGAAGAATTTGGTGAACAACAAAAATATGCAGATCTCATGATCGAGATCACAAAGCTATCCCAAGGAGAGAAGGAGAAGATAAGGGATTATCATGCTCGTGTTCTAGAGCTAAGGAGGAAGCTCGATGCCCAGATCCGGAAGGAAGGATTAGCGGATGGGTTGATGAATGGCATGGATAATCTCCTATGTAAGCACTTCATTCTTGGGATGAAGCCAGAGATCAGACAACGAGTGAAGTATGACCGTCCAGCTACCATTGAACAAGCAAAGAAGATTGCAAGAAGGCAAGAAGAAATCATGGAAGAGGAGCCCAAAGAAATTGTTGCTAAAGTAGAGCCTACACCAGCACCTTTGGTCCAATCCACAACCACTCCTCGGTGAGCACAAATATTTCTCCTAGTACATCTACCGAGTATGAAGATCTGCTCAAAAGATGGGTCGCTTAACTATTAATCTTCTTCAAGGAAAAGAATTTAGTTCTCAGGGAGGAGATAGAGGTCCAAAAAGAAATATTTCTGAAGTTGTATGTTATGGTTGTTATAAAAAGGGTCATTATAAGTATAATTGTCTAGATAGAGCTTCTACATCGGGTAAAGGAGATAATGATAAAGGAAAAGCACCTGTGAATTCTTTTGATGTAGTAGATAAGAGAAGAAATAATGAAGTAGATGTGTTTGTAATAAAAAGAAAGAAAGAAAAAGATAATCAAGATGGAAATGATCCTAAGAAGATGAAAGGAGAAACTAGTAAGAAACATAGGAGAAGAAAGTTGGGTGTGCAGGATTTTCTGATTTCACAGGGGCAAGGACCATACTCCATCTTGGAAGATCTGTCCAAAAGGCCTGCAAACATTACATATGGTCAACTCTTGGCTATGTCTTCGGAGAAGAGGTGGGAGCTGCAAAGTGGACTCAATGCTCGACGAAGAAAGGAGGTTGAGGTCCCTATTTTGGAGGCAAAGGTAGATCCCTATGCTCCACAAGCTGAGGTATTATGTAATGGTATTTCAATTCATGATGTCTTAGTTGATGGAGGTGCTGCAGTTAATGTAATGACCGAGTCTGTAATGAATATGTTGGGTTTAAAATTGATCGCCTTCAACACTTATGTTAAGGTCATTAAATAAAGGAAAACTAAACCGAGAAGGTGAAGTTTCAAATGTTGCAATATTTGTTATGGGTGTTGTATGTGTGGTAGACTTTCAGGTGATGAAAAATGGTACTGCTATTGCACCCAATTCTTTGGGAAGACCATGGCTAAGGAGAGTTCATGCAAGAAACTACTGGAATGAAGGCTTCATGACACTTAGACGTGGTAGAGAGAGGATGAAAATAAACGTGATCCCTCGACATCATAAAGCGTAACCTCGTGGATTCAAGTGATGAAATCGATGATTGGACATCCTCTCGATTACTCTAGTACCGGTGAAGTGGACACTGAAGATGAAGAAAGTGAGGTTGATGTTTCAGTCATGGATATCCTTCCAATCACACCAACTCATGACCCCATAAAATTATTTGAAGAAGAAGTTGATGATCGTCTCCAACAAATAAAGATTGGTGATGCTGTGATGGAGAGTGAGAAGGAATCCTACCTCCAGCTCTTTCGAAGGTACATACACCTATTCACTTTTGATTACAAGGAACTTCGTCAAGTAAGTTGGGTAGAACATTCTATTGAGCTGGTAGATGGTGCTAAGCCCATAAAGCAAATGCCATATAGAATGAATCCTAATTTTTCCAAGACTGTAAAAGAAGAAATAGATAAGTTGCTTGATGCAGATTCATATTTCTTTGTGGAGAATTCGAATGGGTTTCTCCCATTGTGATCTCAATAAAAAGAATGGGAAGCTACGCATTTGTGTTGATTACAGAAGCTCAATAAGGCAACAAAGAAGGATCATTACCCTCTTCCATTTTCGTGATCATATCTTGACGAAGTAGGCCAGGCCGAGTGCTATAGTTTCTTTGATGGATATAGCGGCTCACAACCAAGTTCGTATAGCAGAGAAAGATCACCAAGAAGACCACATTCACCACTCCTTGGGGACGTTTGCTTATAGAGTTATGCCTTTTGGGTTGTGTAACGCTCCAAGAACATTCCAGCGTTTGATGAATAGGGTGTTCGAACCCTACATTGGGACCTTCATCAGAGTATTTCTGGATGATTTTTGCATCTATGGGAGCAAGTTGGACCACCTGCACCAAATGGAGACAACATTTCAAAGGTTAGATGAAGCACAAGCCTCACTAAACCCTACAAAGTGTGTCTTTGGATGTTTTAAAGGTGTTTTGTTAGGGCATGTTGTATCCAGAGATGGTATTGGTACTGATCCTGATAAAGTTTCAAAAATCAAAGAGTTACCATTTTCTATGAATAGAAGTAAGTTGAGATCATTTTTAGGCCATGTGGGTTACTATAGAAGGTTCATCAAGAATTTCTCAAAGATTGCATGACCACTAACTCGGTTCTTGAAGAAGGATGTTACTTATGAACCAGAAATAAGGCACATGAAGCTTTTGGACAATCCGAAGGAAGCCCTAGTCAATAAATTTTCTATCAAGCACGGGGAAGGCAACAACATACAAGCCAAGCACAAATGGACAGGTGGAACGAACAAATTTTGTGTTGTGTCAAATTCTAGCAAAAGATGTAGCCTTGCAGTACATAAGTGGGATAAAAGGATTCATGCAACATTGTGGGCATATAGGGAAACATCAAAGTCAGCAACAATGGATACTCCCCATTTCAGTTTGCCTATGGCATTGATCCAGCTTCTTCCTATTGAGTTTGATATTCCCACTATGAGAGTTATGAAAATGAAAGGATGGATGAAAGTGATTCAAGAAAAAGAAGGTTGGTACATCTTCATTTGCTAGAGGAAATGAGGGAAATAGCTAAGGATACAAGCTATAAGAAGAAAATGAAGCGTAAGGAATACTTTGATCAAAAGATCCGTGGTCTCCATTTCATGTGAATGACTTAGTTCTAGTATATGATTCCGAGATACAAAAAAAGGAGGCAGAAAAATTTCTTCCAAAATGGATGGGGCCCTACAAAATAAGAGGAAGCCAGTGCATGAAAATGGTACGTACTGACATTGGAGGAATTGGATGGCACTCCCATTATGAAATGGGTCAACCACGACAAGTTGAAGATTTTCCAAGCACCAGAATAGTCTACTCTGAGGACGGAGTAGAAGCTAGGAAGGGGGAAGATGTCGACACTAAAATTTTCCTCCGTAATTTCTATTTCATTAATGTATGTATTAGGAATAGGATGTTGTTAAGTATAATTAGTAGTAGCGTCTGATAGAAGATAACGGCACCGTCAGTATGGTGCCGCCAATAATGTGGAGTACGGTAATAGTCAAAGTACAATAGGAATGTTGTAAAAAGTAAATATTTGTCGTAAGTGGTCCGGTAATGTTAAAATGTCAAAGTTTGGGTAATTAGAGAAGTAGGGTCTATATGATTAGGAATTAGAAATATTATATTAGTAATAAGGACAAGGAGTGAGGTCATAAATATTTTGTGTATTTTATTTGTAAAAAGTCTAAAAATGTGGAACCCATGTAAAATGATAAGGTTTATCTTATCTTAAAAGATAAGCTTACATGTACAGAGATAAGAGTTAAGGTATGGAATATGATTTGTCGAGTGGATTTCTTATCCTATCTTAGAGATAAGATGGATAAGCTCGAAGTTCTATAAATAGAGAGGTCACCCCCTCATTTAGCATAGAAGGAAGTAGTGAGAAATATTGTGAGGAAGTGTGCGAAGGAAGCCATCGATTAAAAGTGTGTTGAAGAAGCCATTAAGAGGTGTAATTGTAAAGTTTCTCCCATAGTCTTGGTGAAAGGCAAGTGAAGTCAATAACACTTGAAGTACCTCATGGGTGAGATTGTAAGAATTTCATGTTAATATTATAATTTACTTTGATATTTCAGATTTGTCATCATTCTTTGTCTTATCATAGTTGATGGTATTCTTGTGTTATGTTGTTGTTTTGTTTCCGATTACATCCACCAAACTAAAGGTCAATGCATTAGTAAATAATCATAAGCACGAGGAGTTCCCTGAAGAATTATCATAGTGCCGGATTGGTGATGACAGAGCCAGAGAATACGTGATTCGAGCCAATTGTGCCTCACCCAATCTCATCAAGGAAATAACTGATATAGATCAAAATATTAGGATTCAAGTCTTCCAACCACGAGAAACTTGCAACAAATTGATTCCCGCTTAAACTTGTTAAACATAGAAGACAACCAAGCCCACACATTTTGGTCGAATCAACCAAACTACAGACACCCTAGGAAAATGACTCAGAAAGGTCTGAAAGAGAACAAACCTTTGATTGTGATCCTTTGGTCCCACAACCAGCACATGAGACATTCTCACGATATAGATACCACCTAAGGATTCAGGTTGCACGAACGCTGTAAGATATTATGAGAAAATCACACGCTTATTGGTCCCGAATATAGAAGCCGAGAAAGCATACGATTCGGGGTACTAGGGATTAGGGGTTGATTTCGTGTATGACCGTAGCAGCCCACAACAACCAAGGGTCTACAGTTGTGACCCATAAATCCCACAGCCTAACGAATCCATAAGTGCATCAGATATAAACACTGACCTACGCACACTAGTATTTAGATCTACCCCACTTCCACCTATCATCATCGAACAATTATCATTGCTACACACACAACATAACAGAGCTAGGGAATTTTGGACTAGGCCAGAGAATCGCCCATAGAGTCAACCATATATATCATCCACCTTATGACCCTTGAGACATACACAAAACTATCCCGGTCATTTTCCACGTATTCCACAACCCATAGATCGAATCATGTCGAGCTCGATATTGATTGAGCCTTGAGCGATCATCCTCGCTAATCGATCTATCATGCCAGCCAGGTTAGGAGGGCCTTCTTTGCCTTAGATTCGCAATTTCCACTAGTGCGTGTCGAGGACATTAGGTTACCAAAATGTCTTGTCTACATCCCACACATATTCCATCCCCACTGGCTCTCGGCATGACCTCGGGAGTTCGGAGTGCGCGGAAGAGTTACTTGTAGATTCTCATGCTCACTTGTCACTTTTCCGTCGTACAAAATTGGTGAACCCGATGTGAAACAAACAACTGTTTCACCTTCTCAGTACCTCATTAGCCTTCACATCAGCTTCACCAACAAAATTGGTGAACCCGACGTGAACAAACAATCTGTTTTCACCTTTTGTATTTCATTAGCCTTCACATCAGCTTCACTACAAAATTGGTGAACCCGACGTGAAACAAACAATCTGCTTTCACCTTCTCCATCTCATTGGTCATTGTCACCTCATTAAACTTTCACCTTCGCTCCTTCCCATTATTCTGCGGGTATTCATATACCCCGAATATGTCGGGATTTGATGCATATGGCAGACCCCTCTTGGGTCTTGAGGCATACTACACTCAACAGAATAGACCATCATCACCCTCGCTCTCGGTATGGGGTGATAACTACTCAACTAACCAAATTGACAACACAAACTCCAAGAATTAGATATAGCTCGTCCTTCCAAATAGAGGAGTTGGATCAGCTCGTCCAAACACAACAAACAGAGCCTTCGTGCTCGAATAATATGACGTTCACAGAGAATCTAGTTCGCTTCCTCGTACTACTTAGACCGCAAATTAGTAGACAATCGAGACCATACTAGGTTTTGGATGATGAACGTTTGTACGTCATGCCAGAATGAACAACGCTCTTAGAGCATGTACCCACCCATAGGGGTTTGTAAACACAACCCGAGGTCTCTTTTCAAGAAAACACCTCTATGCCGCTGCATATAGGAAATACCCTCGGGAAACTTGGCAAGATGATGATCAGGTTCATAGTGAGGTATCATAGACCTATACAACGCCGGAATATACAACAGACGCCACTAAGGCAAAATATCATGACTTCACCAAATGAAATCATTTCAACTTTGATAGAAAAGGTTGGGGGTTAGAACTTGCCCAAGCAAGTCAAAATTCTCAATTCATGCGGTAGGAAGTTCCAATCCTCTACACCATCCTAGCCAATTAGATCTCCTCACATGAGTAGGCACGTTAGGCATGACTCCTCAGTATTCACAACAAACGCCAACTAGGACCACCATCCCTAACACCACTCCTCCCGGTCTAGTACAAAATAATCCATTCTTGGATAATACTCCGTCATACTAAAACATGTACTCCAAATCACCACAAGGGGATATGTTCTCCTCTCCCGGCATGTTTTCTCAAACACGGGGGTTTCCGTATGCCCCTGCCAACACATACGCAACACTATATCAACAACCCATTCCACCGCCGCTCCTCAACAGCACCATCAATGGTCGAGACTTACGCAATAGGGACTTACTCGGAATATTTAAAAGAGCCCTTGGATTTCACCATACGAAGTGTCATGCTTCTAAGGCCCCTTCCCGATTTACCCGGGTATAAAGGAGAGGGAGATCCAATGCACATATCAAGGATTACGCCACAACCATTCGAGAACTACTCCTTGGGATGGGGTTGTTGCTAAAATATTCCCAAAACCTTGGAAGGCATCGCTCTTGATTAGTATTATAGAATACCCGAGGTTTCCATCCATTCATTCAAACAACTCGTGTCGAAATTCATCAAGGCCTTTGACATGAACAAATTATTAAGGACATGAATCAGGGAATTCCTACACATCAAGCAAGAACATAATGAATCACACCCATTTCATCCAGAGGTGGTGCACGCTTCTTTATTCGTCGGTAAGTGCTCCAAACATGGATCAAATGGAACTATGTAATTTATTCCTTCATTCTCTCAAAGAGAGAGGTGAAGGAAGAAGTCCGAAATTCCCACTAAAAACTTACGATGAGGTACTTGAGAGCGCTCTTCAAATAGATCAAGCAGCAATTGACAGTGTGGTCACAAAATGTATGGAACAAATGGGAGGTTAATCACCTCCAAACCGAACACTACAACTTATCCTACTACCACGAATGTCAATCAAGGACCTAAAATCCTTAATAAAAATCACGGCGTGACAACCAATGGAGTAATGGCCATCAGCCCAAGAAGGTAAATGTTGTCAATACTTCATCGCAAATAAACAATCAACGAAATAACAACTTTACCCCAAAAATCAATGCAAAGGACTTCAATCATCCACAACAACAACAACAACAACAACAACAACAACAACAAAGATGAAACCTTACACAAAGTTCAAACCAAAACTCAACTGGTTATCAAAACCGAATTCAAACCAAAGACAACAAACGCAAAATTTTAATAGACAATGCAGTTTGATCAAAATTTTGGCCACAATACGCACCAAAAACCAACAAACTAGGAATTACAATCCTAATTCATATTGTGATTTCCAAAAATTCGGGGCCATGACACTAGAACGTGTCGTGACTACAATAAATTCATGCAACGCTTGCCAAACGAACAAAGACAAATTTTCATGGACATGTTCTTGGTAGATCCTACGTCACCAACATCAAATACCTTTTCAAAGGCGTTCCCCTCAAAATGCATCCTCGAAGATCTTTAGTGATCCACTCCCAAATCACGACAACAACAAGCTAAATCTAATCTGCGACGAACAAGGGTGTGATTCCGAAACAATGATCATGAAGCCTCGACTTCACTAAATCCATCGGTTGCGCCACACTAGTTAGAAGTCAACCACGACCTAAGGTAGTCGGTTTAGTGGAGTTAGATGCCGAACTACCCATCGAAGCACATAATAAGGACACGAGAGTATTTCTCTCACCCAATTCCAAGTCACTGCAAAAATAGATAACATCCAACAAGTCATAATAAAGCTCGTGGTACTTATGATTTGATTAATGACCTAACAAAAACCTTCTCACACATTTTGTTTTTAGACTTACTAAAGAACTCTCCTTGCCTTGCAGGGCTGCTCTTTTAGAAGCATTGGGTTTAGGTCATTTAATCAACATCACTCCACCCCCACACATAGGTAAATCATATAGACTTTGATGTTCATCCTCCGGGGCAGGCGGATAGGGATGTCGAATTCATATTCGAGATAAACAAAATGCCAACAGATGCTGAGATTGCACGCCGAGGTGATCCAACCTTACATTTGCAAGTATGGGTTTATAACAACTATGTAAAGTGCGCAATGGTAGACGATGGGGCAGCAAAACTAACATCGTCCCCTTTTCTTTCCTTCAAAAGCTAGGGTATGGAGAAACCAATTGTTCCACAACTCGAAACACACTAAGGGGCTATGATAGCCTTAAAGCCACCTCGGTTGGAACTATAATATTACCGGTCACCTTAGGACCCAAAACCATCTTGACTGAGTTTTATATTATAGATCGGAAACTAACTATAATATGATCCTCGGCCGACCATGGATACACCGCATGAAGGCAATCCCTTCTATGATATTTCAAGAAGTAAGGTTTTTACACTTAGGAAAGATATTCGTAGCCAAAGGTGATCTAAAACCATTCGATGTACACCTAGCTAACTTAAAGAAGAGACCAGGACATGTACTGGAGTTTGAACTCCCAACAAACCAACTTAATAAACCTACCAACACAAAACCAGAGGAAAAATTGGTGCCTACAACAGATCTTGAGGCCATGAGTCTAGCCAAGGCAACCCCAACCACCAAAGATGAGGCTAACACTATAGAAACAAAATCATTAGAAACTACCGTAAAATTCATTGAGTTCATAGAACAAGATCTACCAATGTTCTTACCATTTGATTCTGTAGGTGTGGGATATTCCCTGGGTGTCGGTTCTCTCCCAGCGGTAGATCTCTGCATGGTAGAGGTAGAAGGTGCTAACACAACAAATTTCCCAACATCCATACTCCCAACTAAGTATCGGACTCTCCATTTTGATGGGGCTAGATGTTGTTATGGAGCTAGGGCAGGTGTAATCCTTACTTCCCCTGAAAGGAAAGTCCTACCATTTGCCTTTAAACTAAATTTCGAATGCACAAACAACGGCACTGAGTATGAAGCCCTCCTCCTTGGCCTCATCTTAGCTAAGAGAATCGGTGTTGATAACATCAGAGTCTTAGGAGACTCACAATTGGTAGCAAACCAAGTCTCTGAGATATATGAAACCAAAGCCAAGCACTTACAACTTTACAAAAAAGTTGTATTAGATTTAAGCAAGGAGTTTGACTTCATATCAATTGAAGCAATCCTGCGAGAGAAAAATCTTCTCGCTGATTCAATAGCAACTTCAGCATCATGTTTTACTCCAAGCAATGAGTTAGAGGATACCCGTTTCATGGTATCCCTTCGTGATGAACCATTGATAAAAACAAAGACAAATTCTCTTCTAAACGGAAATAAAAATGAATTTACTACCCTAGACCACATTGATAGTGATATGGCCACTCTGGATTACTTAAACGCCTATGCGGCACTACATCTCTCCTATCATATGATAGATTTGTCCTTAATCCCGTATTCGTCTTCTTACTTTGGGAATCCTATGATGGAACTTCTCCCACAAAAAGAACCTAGCATATACATGTGAGAAAATAGGGACAATTTGGATTTACCTCTAGCCCCGCTTTGAGTTTGAAGAGGGTAATGCCTCTTTAATCAAAGAAACAATTGATATTAACATCTGAACGGAGGATGAACCGAAAATATTGAAACTAGGATCTTCGTTAACTCCGGAAGAAGTAGAAGAACAAACTCAAATCCTCAAAGAACATCGAAAGCTTTTGCATTTAGTTATAAGGAAATGACAGGAGTTGCACCCCACATTGCAGTACACAACCTTGTCACTAAATCGGATGCAAACCAGCTTAAACAAAAGTCAAGACCAATGAAACCCAAAGTAGCTCTCATGGTGAAAGAGGAAGTAATAAAACTCCTCCAAGTAGGATTCATCAAACCAGTCGATTACTCTCAATGGGTATCTAATATCGTTCCTGCTTCTCAAGAAAATGGGAAGATACGCATCTCGCATAGATTTACGAGATATCAACAAAGCATGTCCTAAAGATTTACTTCCCGTTGCCATCCATTGATGTCATTGTTGATGCAACACTGGGTTTGAGCTTTTGTCTCTCATGGATGGATTCTCGGGTACAATAAAATTAGAATATTTGAACAAGATCAAGCTAAAACCACGTTTATAACTCCTTGGGAACCTTTTTCTACGTTGTTATGCCATTCGGTCTCAATAACGCTGTGCTACATACCAACGGGCTATGACATATATATTTCATGATCTAATTCATAAAATCATGGAATCCTACGTAGATGACTTGTTGGCTAAGGCCAAGAAGCGTTGTGACCACCGGAAGTACTTCGCATTATTCTTTCACGTCGATCGAGTACGAAGTCACGTTAAATCCAGAAAATGCATCTTTGGTGTAACAGAGGAAAGCTCCTAGGTTACATTATATCATCACGCAGATTGATGTTGACCCAACCAAAATTCGAGTTGTCCTCCAAATGGTCCCGCCGGATGAATCGGAATTAGGTCATTTCACGGAAAACTGGGTGCAATCCGGAGATTCATCCTGCACTTAAGTTTCGCCATTCATCCAATCAACAACTTACTCAAGAAATATTATAACATTGATTGGGTCAAGATCGCAATGAAGCTTTTGATGCGCTTAAGCATTTTACTGTATCACCACCTACGCTAATGCCACCTAAGCTAGATCACCCGTTAATTTTATACTCACGAGATACCAATGTCTCACTACTGTGTATGCTAGCTCAAGAAGACGATGACAAGAGAGAACGTGTGATTTATTTCATTAGTCGAACACCGCTCGACTATGAAACACGTTATACACAAGCGAACGAGAATTCCTCGCCATAGTCTTTGCAACCAAACGCTGAGACATTACATGCTAAATCAAGAAACAAGGGTCATGGTAAAAACAGACCATTTACGAACTTTCCTCACACAGGGGTCCTTGTCTAAGAAGGTTGGATGTTTTATAACCCTAATGGGAGAATTCAAATTAACGTTTGTAAATCAGAAGTCTGTCAAGGGACAAATCATCGCAGATTGGTTAGGTGATAACCCATTAGATGGAGGCGATTTAGTAAATCTGGACTTTCCGGATGAGTGCGTATATTATATTGAAACCGGACCTCCTATCTCTCGAGTTTCCTTGATGCAAAGTGATATCATTAATTATATCATGGACCATACATATCTAGAAGGGGCTACACCACAACAAATAAGGCGGTTACGCATTATTGTAGCCAAATACGTCATTATAGAACAAGTGCTCTATCGAAAGGCATTCGATGGAATGCTTCTAAGATGTGTCGACACGTAGAGAATCCAAGAGGATTCTCCATGAATCTCACAAAGGAATGTGTGGAGGAAACTTCAAAGTGGCCATTCCACCGCCGTAAAATACATCAAATGGGCTATTTCTGGCCCACTCTAGAACATGACGTGGTAGAGTTTGTACGCAGGTGTCATAAGTGTCAAGAGTTCTCCCATGAGATCCACATGCCAGCACAAGCTCTACAACCAATTGCTACTCCATGGCCCTTTTCTATGTGGGGCCTAGATTTAATAGGGAAATTCTCTCCCTCATCTACAGACGGCCATAATTTCATAATCACGGCCACCGAATATTTTACCAAGTGGGTAGAGGCTATGCCTCTTACTACTGTACCGGGTTCTGTAATCGCCAAGTTCATTTTGAACCAAATCATTTGTAGGTATGGTATCCCGCAAATCATTATCTCAGATAATGGAACTTCTTTTAAGAATGAAGAGGTTCACGAACTATGCAATAAATTTAAAATAAGCCATCATACGGCTTCCTTGTATTACCCTCAAGCCAATGGACAAAGTCAAGTTGACAGCGAATAAAACACTAAAATCCATTCTCCTTTAAACGGTGAAAGAAAACAAACGAGATTGGCATTTAAAGTTATATCCAGCCTTATGGGCCCACCGAACCTCAATAAGAACACCAACGGGAGCAACTCCTTTCTCACTAGTATTCGGGCAGAGGCAGTTCTCCCACTTGAGGTTGAAATACCCAGTCTCCGTATTTCATTACAAGGGATTCTGGATGAAGACGCTTACAGAGAAGCACGTCTTTCCCAACTAGAAAGCCTAGATGAAGCTAGGTTAGATGTTGAACAGCAGCACAGAGTCTATGCTGACCGGATGTGCCGGAAGTATAACAAGAAGGTCTATGAATGCGACATATATGAAGGTGATCTAGTTCTAAGGCTAGATAGCCGGATCGACAGAAAGATCGGCGAAGGAAGAAAGTTCTGCCCAAATGGTTGGCCCCATACCGAGTCATGAAGGACTATGGAAATGGTGCATACCTCCTATGTACGCTTGGAAGGTGAGGAATTTGGTGAAACAACAATTCCCCGCACCTCAAACGATTCTACGTATAAACAACTAGCACTACTTATAGTTATATCTACATTGCATCTTCATGTAGACTAGGATCATATTGTCCGCTTGTTTCGCATACATGATTGTGATCAAGGAATTTATTCTCAAAGTAATTCATTACAAACTCATGATGTTGTTGGCATAAACACTTTAATCACACTTCTCCATTTTCGTAATATCATCAATTATCTCGGAATCATTTCATCAAATAAAGCTAGACATGACAAAGTTTTACCGGTTACCATACCAAGATTTGCATGCTTATTTTCACTTTTAGTTTCTTCTTAGGATAGGTGTCTTGCCTATGGTCCTGCATTCTAGAAGCTTCATGGTGTCACATCTATCCCATATATATATCTCTTTGGAAATAAGAACACATTGAGATTTTACTCAAGTAAGCAAGTCAAACATTAATCGACATAAAATTTTAGTTTTACACATTTCCTTGCCCCACTAACCTTTGGTGACGAGCTTGCATCTCTTACTAGTGACGTAGGGTTGGGAAAGGATGGAAATGCCCTTACTCGCCTATACCTTGCCCACGATGATAAACCCGCGCTTCTTACTAGTAGCATGGGGCAAGGTATAGGGGTCCTCTTGACAAACAAGTGTAAACGGTCATAAGCAAACAATTCAAGCCTTGAAGCTTTGAGTAAAAACAAATGAATCGATGTCCGAAATTCCAAGAGAGTCAAAATCCTAAAAACCTAGATTTTGTCTACTATGTGGCCATCTACGGATCTAAGTCTAGATAAACCGCAAAGCAAATTGCATCCTAAACTATGAAGTTACTCGAGTAGAGTGGGCTTGTGATATCCTAATTTGGTTCCACTAAAGCTTTGTCTGTCTTTCATCACTACCATTTCAAACATATTTCATAGCTTGCGCCTTCCCAACTCTTGGTGATGAGCCCTCGCATCTTACTAGTTGCGTGGAGTTAGGAGTAGGGGCAGGTTTATCTATTCATCATACTAGTTTATATTCATCACTTTGCCAAAACAAATATGAAGTATCCAAAATTGCTTACAGAAACTAAGATTCAAAATCACATTATATCTACATCATCATATATCAAAGATCATGAAATACAAAAAAAAGAAGGAAGGAAAGTAAAACACTTTCATCATTTGTTCACCATTGCATACATTCTAAAAACATATAAACATACATCGTAGTATACATAAGGGAACTAGAAATAGAAGAAAGCCATGAGTGCCAATATTTTGATCCAAAACGAATACATATATATAAATGATCAATGTTTATATACAATGCCATCATGCACTAAGCATGGTCAAAATGCTCAAAGAGCCCGGGATATACAAAAGAATATATAGTACAAAATCTATGAGAGCCAAGTGGCTTCTCAATCCCTATGAGACCCCTCTGAAGGTGCACGCCCACACCTAGGACTACGGCTACGCCGGTGCTCTGAGTGCATGGAGGGCTCAGGGTCCCGAGGGGCAGCTGCAGTCTCACCACAAGAGTGGCTCCTCATCAAACGCTCAGCCATCTTGTGCCGCTAACTCCGTACGGAGAGTCGATACCATCTCGGCCACATGCCGGACTAGGGCGAAGACGTCGGTATGCCTACCGGTCTTTGAAGGCTCCCTAACATCCATGGACAACTCTGCGTGGGTCCTCTCCATGGTGATCATCAGGGTATCAGTGCATACCCTGCGAATCAGGTCCCGCCACTCATCGGCGGTCTCTGCAAAACAAGGGAGAAAACAAATTAGAAACCAAACAAGAAATTAGGAATACAAGATGGAAACCGAGGAGATCCTAGCTAAAAACAAACATTAAAAGGGAGAGAGGGTAACTTACTCGAATCACCAGGCCTCCAGGATGGGTCGCCGGGAGTCGCACACCTACCACGGATGCCGCTACCGATTCGACCGAGGGGCTCCTCGTGGGCTGGAGCAACGTAGCACCCCGCAAGACTCATCCTCCCCACGGCCCCAGGAGAGTGGCTCCTCAAAACCGTGAGTCACCCTCTCCGCACTCTGCTCGGCCCTCTCTGCACTGCGCATAATATCCCGAGTATCATGCCACTCGGATCGATGTCCTCCTCGCCTCCTCCTCCGTCTCTCCCCGTAAACTCCTCGACTCTGAGTCATCTCAATAGGGTCATCGCTGCCGTGAGCAAGACCCGCGACAACTGAAGCAAGGGTGCCTCGGCACACCAGCTCTCCCTTTGGCACGTACTTATCCTCCTAGCTACAATGGAACACCAGGAGTAACCACCGTCCAACCCCGGCCTCTGTGGCCCCCTCCGGCCTCTCGGACCGATCTCTATACGGCGCCACTGGGGAAGAATACCCATGTATGGTAAGCCAAATTTCTGAGGAACTCATCCAAAGGGGTGCATCTCCGCTCGCCCCACTCTATCAATAAGTTGCCCTGTGGTGGAGCAGAGATCGGGTAAGAGTCTCCTCACCCCATATACCTACCATAGTCTGGTATGGTGTGGCCTCCATGTCGGTAGTAGTCAGGGAAGCAACTGGCTGATGAGGTGCTCTAAGCACCGACATGTTTGTCCATCTCGGCTGCCCTCACAGCTCCGGGATCTGTCACCTCTACACCTCTGCCATAGGGGATGAAGTGCTCGTAGACCCAACTCATGACTAGGGTCGGGTGACTCGAGGACCGCCCCGTAAACGAACCACCCCGTATAAGTTGTGGTAGGTGGACCTAAGAATATCTACTCCCAGCGTATATCTAACCGTGTCCCTCTATCTGCAATAATGGGGGACCAACAAGATAACAGCAGGTGTCTCCTCCCTTGTCCCCGATCAGTCTCGAGGCAAGGATCCCCATGATGGCCTGGCGAAGTAAGGGGATGGGCAAAGTAGGAATGGATCGAACTCTAACCCCCTTCTTTGACCCCGTGGAGATGACTGCATCTCCCATATATGTAGCCCACTGTGCAATCTGGGCCCGTGAACCTGCTGTCTCTAGGGTGAGTCGTCTCCCGATGATCGGACCTCGAATATGATAGACATCCTCCAATGTAATAGTCCACTCACCGCAGGACTCCGACAATTGGAAGGTGTTCGATCTGCATCCCAAGATGAGAACAAGTCACAAAGGATGTGACTAGATGGCGTAACGTGGGGCACGCGTGAAATGCGTAGTATCCCAACCCGTCAAGAGTGTCCTCCTCATCCCGTGAAAGGGCATCTAGTACCCCCAGGAGCCAATCACACTCCCTCTCTCGCTCCACCGGATATACTCTCTCTCGCTGCATACACCCAAAAACACACAAAACAGAGCAAGTTAGCATCCGAGTAATACTAGGAAAATCATGAAAACACGTAGAAATGCTAAAAATACAAACACAATATCAAATAGATGATCTTTTTACATTACAGGCAAAACCACCGCCCGACCAGTGGAGGCGGTTTGTAACCGCTGCCTTAAGGGCGGTGGTCATGTAAACGTTGCTCTGAACAGGCGGTGGTCGTGTAACCGCCCTTGCAGGCGGGTGTGGCGGTCGTGGTCCGAAAACCCACGCGGGTTTTAAGGCTTAAAAAGTCTAAAAAGTGCAAAAATGACCATTTTACCTAAAAACAAAGTCACTGCCAAGAGGGCCCCCTAGGTGGACCTTTTAACACTAACATTTTCATAAATTACCCCCATGACAAAATATTTAGCATTTCAAATTTAAGGGGGTAAAAGGATAAATCAAAGAAAACTAACTCGTGATCTCTCGAGGTCGATGTTCCACACGCGGAGGCATGATCGCTTATCTCGTCACGGACGTTTCGACTCTACTCATGCAAGAAACCGTCACCGTGGGTCCCAAAGCTCAAAATCAATCAAATCAACTCGCACAAATGAATAGGAAAATGGGACCACTTTCATATATATAGCACCCTGGTTCATTTTAAATGACTTTTTCACAGGTTTGGAGCACCGAAGGAGGTAAGTTCTTATCCCGCACGAATGGTACGTTCTCATTTCCTATTATTTTAGCGTTTATTTTTCAAACTATTATGTCTATCTGCACTTGAGTTCTCTTCTCGCTTTTGCAGTAAGCGAGGAATTGTGGACAGCGTCATTTCAACACATGGATGTATCGTATAATTTCTAACTTCCCATTTCAGGACCGCCATACTGCACTCCACCGCTTTACGCCTCTTCATGGCTAAAACGCTTCTCCGAGGGGGCAATATGTACGTACCCAAAATTGTAAGGTACTGTACTGCCGGAACAACGTAACAAGTGCCCCAATGATGATACAGTCTCCTCGCAATGTGTTCGGGATCCGTAAAAACTCTCCAAGTATGCGTTAACATCCCACATACCCCAATTAGCCCTTGCGTGCTTTGTTTTTTTTTCCTTTTCCTCTCTTTTCTTGGCCTTTTTCTCTTTAGTGATTTAAACCGCCGCCCTACAGGCGGCGGTCTCGTGACCGCCGCCCTGAACAGGGGTGGCGGTCCTTTACATTTTCCGTAGAAGCGCTTTTAAACGAATCACATAATTTCAACATTTTACCAACTTTCTTTCACCGCCATAAGCTTGCATTTATGATTTTGGCTCCTGGAATAGTGTTTTGCCATTGTTTATAGTTTAAGAGTTCTATTTGGTTTTTACCTTGGGTAAATACAAATGCTATAAGTAGATGGCTTGTGCTCAAGAAAATGGCCCCTCATTCTTGCTCCCATCTTCTCATTTCGATAGTTCTGCTTTTATTTTCTTAGAATGCTTAGTTTCTTTCATTGCATGCTTAGTTAGCATTGTTTTACCGATAGTAAGCCACATATCCATCTTGTGCAAAGTCTCGTTGTTATTTTACCCAATCCATTGAATAGAATAGTTTTTTTCACTAGGAATCCATTAAAGTTACAGGTTCTGTTCCTCAAGCGGATAGTTTCAGGTTCTAGATGTCTTTGTATGTTGCACGATTCGCAATAAATCCCACTAGGAATTGCATAAGCCAAGCTCGTACTCTTGCGCCTATCCCTCTCCTACTCGCATTGTATTTAGTCCGCATTCGAGCTGCCTTTATCCCAATAAATACTTCTATTGATGCTAGCATTACACGCTTTTACGGATCCATGTGAACATGAAGGAACGAGGAGATCACTCGAGGGGACAAGATCACACACACCATCGATTTTCCACTTTATCTGCGAGAATCCGTGTTCTAGCTTTCAAAGTTCTAGTTAGAATCATATCAAATAAAGTAGTTAATTGCTTTATTTCAATTAATTCTATTCTCGATATTGCCAGGAAGTCAGTGGGATTGATAGTTTAGAAACTATGATTCACTCCTCACTTCGAGGTAGGATCGAGAGCCTTGCAAATAGATTAGATAAGATGTTTCATTGTTTAGATTAGATCTAAAATTGCACGATTGACAAATAGCTACACTCGGTTATTTTGTTTTTTTAAGTCATTATTTTAGTTGTAAATTCTAGATATTTTAAATAGCTTGTTTCTTAAATTCATAAATCTCATCAGAAAACACAAAAAAATAGAGAAATCAATATGCGATAGATATACTTCACATAGTTAAATTTCATTTTACTTGTAGTTCGTTTACACTGCATTGCTTTTGTATGAAAATTACGGGACCTAGGAGCCCGTGAGAATACGTATTCGAGCCAATTGTGCCTCAGCCCAATCTCATCACGGCAATAACTCGATATAGATCAAAATCTTAGGATTCAAGTCTTCCGAACCACGGTAAACTTGCAACAAATCGATTCCCGATTAAACGGGTTAAACATAGAAGACGACCTAGCACACATGTTTTGGTTGAATCAACCAAACTACAGATTACCCTAGGCAATGACTCGAGAAAGGTTTGAAAGAGAACAAACCTTTGATTGTGATCCCTTGGTCCCATAACCAGCACATGAGACATTCTCACGGATATAGATACCAGCCTAAGGATTCAGGGTTGCACGAATTCCCATGTAAGATATTCAGAGAAAATCACACGCTTATTGGTCCCGAATATAGAAGTTTCGAGAAAGCATACGATTCACTTTGGATACTAGGGATTAGGGGTTGATTCCGTGTATGACCGTAGCAGGCCCACAACAACCAAGGGTCTACGGTTGTGACCCAAAATCCCACACCTAACGAATCCGTAAGTACATTAGATATGACACTTGGCCTACACACACTAGTATTCGGATCTACCCCACTTCCACCTATCATCATCAAACAATTATCCTTGCTAGACACAACAACTAACAGAGCTAGGAATTCGGACTACGCCGAGAGAATCATCCATATAGTCAACCATATATATCATCCACCTTATGACCCCGTCTCGGAGACATACACGAAACTATCCTGGTCATTTTCCACATATTCCACAACCCATAGATCGAATCACGCCTCGAAGCTCAATATTGATTGAAGCCTTCGAGCAGTCATCCTTTCCGATCGATCTATCATGCCGATTCGGTTAGGAGGGCCTTCTTTGCCTTAGATTCACAATTTCCACTAGTGCGTGTCGAGGACATTAGATTACCAAACTAGCTTGTCTCGCATCCCACACATATTCCATCCCCACCGATTGTCTCGGCACGACCTCGGGGAGGTCGGGTACGCGAAGAGTTACTTTTAGATTCTCACGCCGCTTGTCGCTTTTCCGATGTATAGAGACGAGTATACTATTCCAAATAAAAATCTAGATCAAGAGAACTAAGGTAAATGTTTTGGTTGATATTGGTTCTCGATCTAGCTTGATTTCAAGCAGGTTGTAAAGAAGCTTGGTCTTGAGACTTACGAGCATCCACACCCTTATCCTTTGGGTTGGGTGAAGAAGGTGTTGAAATTCGGAGTAACAAGAAGATGTAACGCATCAAGTTTGGGATAAATTCCCAATATATTGATGTTTTGGAAGCTGACGTTATTCCACTTGATGCTTTTGATGTTGTATTCGGAGTCCTTACTTGTATATTAGGGATGCTATATTTATGAGAAGGGAAAACCGGTATAGATGGGTCAAGGATGGGATCAGCTACAACATCTGGGCACACCAGCGTAAGACATGGGTTACTATGGTGAGTGTTAACCAAGCAAAACAACTTATTTAGGAAAATCATAATCAATTTTGTTTACTTTTGTTAAAGGATAAACAAGATGGGGTAGAAGTTTCAAATATTTCTAACTAGGGAAAGCATGATTTGGATAATATTATTTAGTCCTTTTAGGAAGTTTTTTAGACTCCTAGTGGGTTACCACCAAAATGGGAAGTAGAGCATGAGATTCAGCTATTGCCAAAGTCCCTCTACCGAACATTGGGTTGTATAGGCAATCCTTGCTTGAGAGTACTGAAGTAAAGAAACAACTCCAGGAACTACTAGACCAAGGGGTGATACGTCCGAGCACCTCACCATGCAGTTCACCTATTGTGATGGTGCCAAAGAAGGATGATTCTTGGAGAATGTGCATCAACTACCACACTTTGAACAAGATCATGAAATATCCACTTCCCCGTATAGATGATCTCTTGGACTAGCTTCAGCATGCCAAACTCTTCACAAAGTTGGATCTCAAGTCGGGTTATCACCAAGTCAAAATGAAGGAGGATATATGGAAGACTCGCTTCAAAACAAAACGGGGTTTGTATGAATGGTTACTACTTCCTTTTGAGTTATGAAATGCACCTACTACATTTATGAGATTGATGAATGATGTATTGTGGGATTTCACCCAGATTCATGTGTCATTGTACATCTAGACAATATCTTGATTTTTAGTGCCACATGGGAAGAAAGTCTAACTCATTTATAGCAAGTCTTACGAGTTCTCGGGAGAAACAATTGCTTTGTAATATGAAGAAATTTGAATTTGCCAAATAGTCACTTGTCTATCTTGGGCACGTGGTTGGAAGAGGAGAGCTACGAGTGGATCCAAAGAAGGTGGAAGCCATCACTAATTGGCCAACACCAACAGGAGCCATAGAGACTAGGAGTTTTGTGGGAGCAATATAATACATGCGGAAGTTCATTCCGGGATTCTCCGTGATTGTAGCACCTCTACATACAGTGGCTGTAAAGAGTAAGGGTTTTGACTGGGGTAAGGAACAAGACAAAATACTTTGAGTTATTGAAATACAAGATTAGTCATGCTCCAATACTTGCTCTTCCTAGTTTGTAACAACCTTTTGAAGTAGAGACAGATGCCAGTGATTACACTATGGGCGCAGTGTTGCTTCAAGGAGGTAAACCCATATGCTATCATTCTGAAACTTTCACTTCAGCAGTTAAAGGATATTCAATATATGATAAAGAAATGTATGCACTAGTTCAAGCAATTAAAAAATGGAAGCATTATTTGTTGGGTAAAGAAACTATTGTGCACATTGACCACAAACCTCTCCAGTATTTACAAGCATAGTCTAAATTGCAGTAGGCAAGGCACTACAAATGGATGGGGTTCCTTCAGCAGTTCCATTTGGTGATCAAATACAAGAAGGGTAGTACAAAATTTGTGGCAGACATGTTATCTAGGCTGACCACACAGGAGAATTTTTCCTATTTGGCCACTATCTCTCAGATCGAGCCCTTCACGAAGGAAGCTTACGGAGAGGCATATGCCTAGGACAGAGACTTTGGGGTGACATTTCAGTAGTTGCAGTCCCAAGGGACTGAAAGGACATGGATTGAAGATTGTTATCTCAAGGACAAATTTGCTCTCTGCTACCGATGGGGGAAGCTTTGTGTGCCTAAAGAAGAAAGACTTCTATTGATGAGGGAAGTGCATACCTTGAAAGTAGCGGGACATTTTAGTGTTGGTAAGACCCTAGCCCACTTGCAAAGGTACATGTATTAGCCCAATATGCAAGAAGAAGTAGTAAAATTTATACGTGGATGTAAGCTTTGTTGTACTAAAGCAAGCCTAATACTAGGAAGGAGGGTTTTCATATGCCTTTTCTAGTACCTACTCATCCATGGGAGGACATCTCTACAAATTTTGTAGGAGGATTACCTATGTCTAAACATGAAAATGACTATCTCTATGTTGTTGTTGATAGATTTAGTAAGATGTGTATTCTTATGGCATGTAAAAACACAGTAAAAGCACATGAGGCAACAGATCTTTTCTTTACTAATGTATGGGTGCATTTTGGTTTGCCAAAGTCTATTGTTTCGACAGGATTCCGGTGTTCTTGGGAAGTTTTCGACTACTTTGTGGGGAAAAAATGGATACCAGGTTACGAGAGGAGCACAACTTTCCATCCACAGATAGATGGACGGACATGATGTGGTGAAACAGGACTTTGGTATAGTTGATCGAGAGGTATTGTTGTATATATTTACCCCGGGTAAATATGGATAAACGAACAGTTTCGGAGAAGCAAAGCGGAAAAAGGGACATGTCGGAAGGGTCGCAAAACCCGACAAAAGTGCAATCGGGTTTGCACGTCGGAAACGCATGGTGAAGAAGCATGTCGGAGGAGCGGATAAACCCGACATCAAAGACATGTCGCGAGGGTAGAAAACCCGACACAAGGCAATTCGGGTCTCCGAGTCGGGTCGACAAGTCGGATAAACAAGGAAGGAAAACATGTCGGGTGGCTTTCAAAACCCGACACCAAAGGGATATGTTGTCGGTCGCCAAACCCGACGTACAAGGAAATCGGGTCTTGAGTCGGGAAAACACGGCGGGAAAGCACGGGCGAAAACATGTTGCGCTACCTCCCAAACCCGATGCATATGCAAGTTACACCCCCGAACCCGAAAACAAAGGAAATTTGGTAATAAGCAGCGGATGCGGGTTTCGGGGAAAGCATGAACATCAAACACATGTTGCGGTGTCCTCCAAGCCCGATGCGGATGCAGAGGAGAGTCCCGAACCCGGCCCAAACGGACCTAACGCGGAAATATTCAGATCGCCATAACTTTTCACGGAGCTTGGATTCACACAAGGTTGGACTTTTCGGAAAGCTCTCGGTGTCCTCTATGCAACTACGACTGGATATATTTAATTAGGTGGGAAAAAGTTCTTAAAAATGCAAAAGTACAGTTCGCCATGTTTTGAACAGTTGGGGATCCCACCTACCGCCATGATGAATGGAGTTAGGTGCAGTCTTGGAGGTGGTTGAGGCGGAATTTGAATCATTCCCTCCTCCTCAATTTTCCTCATATAAATATGTAGGAGAGGCTGTTTTTTAGGGTTGGACATTTTTGTTTTGTGCCTCCTCCCTTCTTCTCCCTGGCAGGTGGATTTGTGGAGCAAAGGACCTTCCCATTTGAATTTGTAATGCAACCTTGCCTCTTGGCATTTTGCAGTGTTGTATCACCCTTTGGAGCAAAATAAAAATGCATTTTGTGGATGATTCTCAACCCTCCTTGTATTATTTTGCCTCCTTACGATCTTCACTATGAATATGGCTATCTGTGCATATATCTTGCATTGCATTTTTTGTGGTTTGTGTTTATTGGCAAGACATATGTTCTTCATTCCTCGGTGCATCACCTCCTTAGCTTAGGTTTATTTTTATGCATTTCTCTCTCCCTGTCTCCTTGGTAGTTAGATTAGGTTTTTTGGGGTAAACCTCTGCGTTTTATTGGTGCATCCGAATAGAGGAATAGGATCCGGCCTTCATCCGGAGAGATTTTTCCGATTTCGCGAGGTCCCACACTCGGAAAAGCTCCATGTTGTGCAATCGCACGAGACTTTCAACCGAACGCGTTGCGGAGTCCTGTGTGTCTTTGCGTTTAGACACCAACAGCTTTGCACACCCGGGGGGACCAAGAGGTCATTCCACCAAAATTTGAAGGGGTTTTCACGTTTTTCTGATCAAAATTGCAGTTTTTTTTTGATTTTGGATTTTACACCTCCTAGCCTAAACTCCGAGATCATTTTTAAGGGGTCTATCTTGCTCAGAACAGGCCGAAATTTCAGCAGTTGGTAGATCTGAGAGAAACCTTCAAAAGGGTATCTTTGGTTTTTTGTGATTTTGATTTCCAAAATTTCATGTTTTTTGTGATTTCGAGTTTTCGGTATCCGGAAACATCAAAGCATCAAAGCATACGACCCAGCAGTGTTTTCGGTTTCGGGGATGCTTTGCATGATCCTATACGCAGCAGCAGTCATTTCGGGTTTTGAGGGATGTCGAACATGTCCCGAGTTCCGACCATGGCGATTCGGGTTCTGTGAGTTGCATTGCATGTCCCGAGTTTCGCTTTATGCTTTTCAGGATCCGCACTGCACAACATGACATGAGTTCCGAATTGAAGACTGCATCCTCCGGGCCCTTCAAATTTTTAATCTCGATTTCGATATTGTCAAGTTTGGTGTGTAACTTGGCAAAATCCAGCCTTTTAGAGGCATTTTCAAAAACACATCTGGCGACTCCATCTGATCAGCAACCCATTTCTCTGAGTTGCAGACCCGTTTCCATCCATTTCCACCCATCTTTCTTTCCATCTCTTTCATTCTTTTCCATTCCATGAAGTTGTGCAACCATGACTTCATTTCCATCATGGACTCACATTTCCAACAACAGCAGTATATCACACCTCCAACACGTTTTACAAATCCTCCAGATCAGCATGCATACTCATATGAACAGCAGTGCCAAAGTCAGTTTGGCTATGGAGCTTTCCAAGAGCAGGAGTATGCATATAACGAAGACCATCAGATGCAAGATGCTGGTCTATTGGAGAAAATCCAAAAAATGGAGGTGGGGATGGTGCAGTCCAGGGCTCAAGCACAAATGAAAGCTTTTGGAATCGGTTGTGGAGCACCTTGTCCATGGGTGGGACCTTTTCCAAGGCATTACAGCCCTCAGGAGAAACTTGACTTCATGATTGCAATGCCGCCTTTGCTTGCAAAGTGGATCAGAGGAATAGAGGTGTATGAGAGAAGTATTTAACAACCTTGTCAATGGGTAAGCACACCATCTCATGCCTTTCTGTTTCCTCTTTCCCAATCTGTTTCATTCCAGCAGTGTCAAGTTTCAAACCCTCCATCTGCTGTCCCAAATGTTGAATCCATGTCTCCACCTCTCAGTCTTCCATCTCATCTCGATTCTTCTTTCCTTTTCCCTTCCAAACAGTCATCCCCTCCACAAGAGCTAACAGAAACACCCCCTCCTCCAAAGAAACAAGAGGTTTCACTGCCTCCACCACCACAAAAAATTGTAAAATCGGTTGAGTTTCAACCCATTCCTCCTTTTGCATTCCCAATTCCATGTGGGGAAGAAGAAATTGAAAAAATCAGTCATCAAGGACAGCAAGAGGAAGAGCCAGGAAAAGAAGAAATGATTAAGAGCTTAGTAAGTTTGGCTCTTAAATTTGGAATTGAAAAGATCCCTTTGCTGGTAAAGCCTACAGAAGAGGCTAAGGTTGAACAAACGGTGGTTAAAACTGATTTTGTGGCAGCAGAAGAAGAGCAAAAGGAAGAAAGCTCCGAAGAAGATCTTGCAGCCCCAACTTGTCCTCTAGAGCAGCAGATTGAAGAGTTTGACTTAAGAAACTTCATGCTGGAGGAAGAGTTATATCAAGAGCAAGATTGCCTTCGAGTAATAGAGGAGGGAGAAGCTGCTCCAAAGGCAAAAGAAGAGGAGCACATCCTAGTTGTGGAGGAGAAAAGTGCAGATCCAAGGGCTTTGAGCACAAAGCAGGCTACAGGAGAACCTTCAGTTCTTCTTTCTACTTCACCTCTCCCGAGTTCTAGTACTGAAGAGGAGTTTGATCTCTCAAACTCAATATTGGAGAGTGAAGGAAACCATGGTGGTCAAGTTGCAGATCCAGAGGACACCATGGAGGAAGTTGAACACGAACAGCGGGACAGCAATGAGGCAGTTTACCTGTCAGATTTGGAGGACTGTTTTGATGGAGAAGAGCCGGTTGAGTTTTCACCATTCTCTCTTTCATCTTCCACATTCCAAACACCAGAGCCTGCTGTCATGAAGGAGAGCATTCATTTGCAGCAGCCCGCATCTTATAGCAGCTCTTTGGAATCAAAATTGGAAGATTTTAATCTTCCATGTCCTTCATTGGAGGAAGAGAAAGGACAGAAGGATTCCACCATTTCTTCCACGTCATCCATCTCGGAGGGTCTGCAAGAGAACTCCATTTTTGGAGTTGGAAATCAGAGCTATGGGCATATCAAACGGATCAGACCTTGCCCAATCAGGTATTTGGCTTCATTGGAGCCAAAGGAGAAGCCACAACCGGTCATGCTCGCTTCTGAGCATGAGGGTGAGTTACAGAGTACCAAGGATCAGCTGCCATACCTTTTCGATCCAAATGCAGAGCAACTAAAAGAGGTATTGGATTTTTCAGTTGATACCTTGATGATTTGGATAGAAGACCAGCTTCTTGTTGATTTTCCACTCATCCTAACAGCCATGATCAGTGCCAAATCAATTGCATGGCTGCCAATTTTGAAGAAAGGAAGCTATTTTGCACAACCAGTTGCAGGGTTTGTTTAGCTTGCCTTTGCTTCCAGTTAGAATAGAGTAGGTAGGTTTGCTTTCAGCAGAAGAAGTGCTTGTGCACACTCTGCATGTTCCATTTTGGGACATGTATGATTTTCAGTTTTGTACATAGTTTTTGGTGTTGCTGGTCTTGCTCTGGCACGGTTCATTTCAGTGGCATTTTGGTGAGAACAACTCCAAGTTCAATGGGTTTCAAGCGGTTCAGAGGGAAGTTTCAAATTTCAGATCAGTTTCAGGCTTACTTATGACTCCATGCCCAATGGATGCTTCAGGCAACTGGTATCTTCATCTAGCAGTAGATGACCCCGCTGAGTCGCCAAATTGTTGTATATATTTACCCCAGGGTAAATATGGATAAAGGAACGCTTTCGGAGAAGCAAAGCGGAAAAAGGGACATGTCGGAAGGGTCGCAAAACCCGACAAAAGCGCAATTCGGGTTTGCACGCTGAAACGCATGGTGAAGAAGCATGTCGGAGGAGCGGATAAACCCGACATCAAAGACATGTCGCGAGGGTAGAAAACCCGACACAAGGCAATTCGGTCTCCAGTCGGGTCGATTAAGTCGGATAAACAAGGAAGGAAAACATGTCGGGTGGCTTTCAAAACCCGACACAAAGGGATATGTCGTCGGGTCGCCAAAACCGACGCACAAGGAAATCGGGTCTTGGAGTCGGAAAACACACATGGAAAGCACGGGCGAAAACATGTTGCGCCACCTCCCAAACCCGATGCATATGCAAGTTACACCCCCGAACCCGAAAACAAAGGAAATTTGGTAATAGCGGCGGATGCGGGTTTCGGGAAAGCACGAACATCAAACACATGCCGCGGTGTCCTCCAAGCCCGATGCGGATGCAGAGGAGAGTCCCGACCCGACTAAAACGGACTCGACGCGGAAATATTCGGAGATCGCCGTAACTTTTCACGGGGAGCTCGGATTCACACAAGGTTGGACTTTTAGGAAATCTCTCGCGTCCTCTACATACAGCTACATTTGGATATATTTAATTAGGTGGGAACAAGTTCTTAAAAATGCAAAAGTATAGTTTGCCATGTTTTGAATAGTTGGGGATCCCACCTACCGCCATGATGAGGAGTTAGGTGCGGCTTGGAGGTGGTTGAGGCAGACTCGAATCATTCCCTCCTCCTCAATTTTTCCTCATATAAATATGTAGGAGAGGCTATTTTTAGGGTTGGACATTTTTGTTTTGTGCCTCCTCCCTTCTTCTCCCTGGCAGGTGGATTTGTGGAGCAAAGGACCTTCCCATTTGAATTTGTAATGCAACCTTGCCTCTTGGCATTTTTGCAGTGTTGTATCACCCTTTGGAGCAAAATAAAAATGCATTTTGTGGATGATTCTCAACCCTCCATGTATTCTTTTGCCTCCTTACGATCTTTACTGTGAATATGGCTATCTGTGCATAATATCTTGCATTGCATTTTTTGTGGTTTGTGTTTATTGGCAAGACATATGTCCTTCATTCCTCGGTGCATCACCTCCTTAGCTTAGGTTTAATTTTATAAATTTCTCTCTCCCTGTCTCCTTAGTAGTTAGATTAGGTTTTTGGGTAAACCTCGCATTTTATTGGTGCATCTCGAACAGAGGAATAGGAGCCGGCCTTCATCCGGAGAGCTTTTTCGATTTCGCGAGGTCCCACACTTGGGAAAAGCTCCATGTTGTACAATCGCACCGAGACTTTCAACCTAACGCGTTGCGAGTCCCGTGGGTGTTGCGTTCGACACCAACAGTATAACAACAAATACCCAAGGACTTGGGATGAGTCCTTATCCTACATTCAACATTCTATAACCGGGCAATACACACATCCAATATGAAGTCACCGTTTGAAGCATGCTTGGGATATCTACCGAAAAATCCATTGGACATAGTAGTTGGGCAAGAGGAAGAGGAGGAGACACAAGACATAGAGGTGACTAGAGTAAACAAATTCATTGAGAGGATCTGGAAAATCCATCTCAAATTCAAAGAAAAACTAGAGAAATCTCAAGCCAAGTACGAGCTAGGCACGATCAAAGATAGGAGGGAACATAAGCTTCATGTTGAGATAGAGTTTGGATTTACTTGAGCAAGGAGATATTATAAGGTCAAGCACAAAAGCTCAAGCCACTACGATATGGGCCCTTCACCATATTGGAGCAGGTTGGAGAAAATGCCTTTCGACTTGATTTACCATCATTTATGAGGATGTACTTTGTAGTAAATTGTGAGAACTTGCACCTATATGAGCCATCCATGCTAGATGAAGATGAAGGACTACAGTTGCTACCTTCCATTGAGGATTGCATCTTGGACTCACACAGCTTAATTGGAGGAGGATGTAGTGCTGTAGCAGAAGGTCGAGAGACTAGGAGAGGTTCGCAGGAGTCTTGGCATATTGGACTGAAGGAAAAACACCAAGGCAGGCCTGGTGGTAATCCAAGGAGAAAATGAGGGAATTATTTCCTCATCTACTCCCCCACTAAGCTTTTGTGGGACCAAAAGCCTCCTAAGCAAGGGAGGTGTGATCCATAGGGATCCAAAATGACTCTACTTCATCGATCAATTAAGCACGAAGAAGGAAAAATAATACACAGAGGTTCTATCTTTTTAGTAACAGGATCGCCACTCTATAAAGAGTGGTGGTTACTGAATCGCCACCCAACTAGGGTGGTGGTCCCGGACCACCGTCTCGCATTGGGCCACACGATCCTGGATCTTTCGGACGAGAAAACAAAAATATGAAACGAACAGCCCAATACAAAGCTTTCCAACAAAGAATGTTATAAATCACTTTGCACTTTCCTCAGGCTTGACACAAATCAATTCCATTCTATTGACAATATCAAATATACAATTTGGCACATAGAAAAGTGAAATCCTATGAGGAAATCGAAGATTTTTTATTAGAACAACTCCTAATTTGAATCCCAAACCTGCCATACCCATCTCCCCACTATCGCTTCATCCGCCCACCATTATTCACCCCTCTACGCCCACCGAACCCCACATAAAACTATTCTCGCAAGTAGCTTAAAATTCAAACTAAAGTGTGTATATAATCTGTGTTAACTGTGTAATTTACTTTCTTCCGGCACCCGCCAAACACCATTAATTTGTTTGTCATTCATTGAATGGCGGGGGGATCTAGAGACCCCAACATCTATAAATAGATGTGAGGCCAAACCTCATACTACACATAAGGATTTAAGCCTCAAATGTTGAAAGTGTACAACAAGCAACATTGCAAACACGAAAAGCTGCCCCTCTCCTCGGCAGGAGCAATCTCAAGCCCATTTTGTCTATATGAAGACTACTCCTTAACATCCATTTCAGGTGATTGATGATGATGAAGCCACGAGTATGACTGAGATCCATCACCAAGGATCCCCCAACAGTTGGCTACATCTCAAAAGTCCAAAGATGATGGAGAAGGATCTCACTAAGGCAATGGAATCCATGCCTCCAAGTGCCACTTCAATACAACTCCCATATCACTCTAGTATCGGTATGTTTTTCTCCGTGACTATGTTGGCAATTTGGGTATGAATTTTTCCCCTCATTTGTCTCGACCTCCCCCTCTTTAACTACCTCATTCCAAAAGCTTGGAATCCACTAGTGCTTGCTCACTTGTAATGTCCCCATTTTTGAAGACCCTTTGCCTATTTTCTCGTGGGATTTTGGGATGTTGCGAGGAGAAATTATGCTACGTAATTAAATAATATTGTCCGGAGAGTGATTTTATCATTTAAAATTCTAAAGCAACATTTATTTAATTATTTAATTATTTATGGAGAAATTGATATTTAATTTAATTTCCAAAATGCAAAATAAAAGGGGAATTAATTAAATAATATTTGGGTGGCTTTTTAATGTCAAATCACCCTTAGAAAGGGGACACCACACTTAGGGAGAATAAACTCTTTTTAAATTATGATTTCCCTCCACAAGGGACTTCAATTTTGTGCTCCTTGTTTATAAAAGGAGATTTTGGGATCATTGTGAAGGTTATGCTTTTGGATGAAATTATTTTGAACTCCATGCTTGGAGTTGGGATGCATGCCCACCCTTGATACTTGTCCTCTCTTGCATGGGAGATCTCATTGAAGCTGGTTTGGATATCAATTGAAGTATTTTCATGTGCTTTTGCAAATCGACTTGTGTTGTGTGATCTCTACTTGCCCTAGCGAACTCTTATGGTGCTTATGTGATTGTTTTGGAGTGCCTTTGGTGTCATATAAATCATTATGCCCTAGCTGAAGCAAATCGATTTGATCTTCAAATTATTTGTCTAGAATATTGTTGCTTTGAAGGGGTCTAGGATTGGCGAATTTATTGTGGCATGGATGAAGGCTGTAGCTACCTGTTTTGATGCAATATTTATTAAATATCTCCCTCTAAAAATTCAGTAAGGATGTGCTAATTTCAGCGACTGGTTTGGGACTAATATTTGATGATTATAGTGATCTGATTTTTATCTATATAGATTGTTGTTCATCCCTTGTTCCAGCGATCACTTTAGGGGTTTATTTATTAAAATAAATGACGTGTTCTTCCTTTCTAACAGTGACTCAGTCTGGGAGTGAATATTGAATATTTTAATTCATGTTTGAGCTTCTTTAGATCATCGAACTGTTAGTATTGCTTGTATAAGCCTAACCTCATCATTAAGGTGTGCAAGCATTGTTTTTTGCATCAATTTCTATGCATGTTGAGTGTCTCTAATATCTGGGTGCAATGACTGGGATTAATACCTGATTTAATGATGGTTTGAAGTCTCATTGGTAGAAAACTACATGTGGCCAGTTGATAACATATTTTGATGACTGTGTTTGCATATTATTTGGGTGATTTCGAAGTTCCCCATTGTAGATCTAACAGTGGTGTAACCAGGGAATACTTGTTGGTAGAAAGTCGATTGGATTAGTACCTTGATGCATGCTTGGCTGAGATTTATATGAGAATATTTGAGAGTATTTTCAAGTGTTAATTACAGCTGAGTCGTGTTTATTTGATGAGTGTTCAGTCACAGTGACTTGCATTGACAATTTGGGATTTGTATTGGTTGGAAGTTATTTACAGCTATAATTGGTCTTCATGTTGTTGACAAAAGAGATCTAATTTTTCTGAGTCCCATTAGTCCCGCTGAGAGGTAATTTCTTAGCTATTTAATAGAGGCCATTAAACCCCTATCCTTGGGTTAATTGAGTCGTCTATTGGCTGGGTTTTATCATGAGGATCTGATTTCTAATCACTGGTGGTGTTGTTTGCTGATTGAGTGTTCCATTGTCCATTGACAAAAAGATAATTTTTGAGGTCTAGTGCTTGATAGTGTATGAACAGTTGGGATTTTCCTATAGATCCAAGTTTTCCTTGAAATCTTAGAAATGGGACATTACATCACCTTAACCCCATTGCTAGTCCCACCTTATTCATGGGGGTTTGTTATTGAAGATTGTTCCTCCCACCACAAAATCCCTTCGTTGCCTCATTCTTGTGTCCCTTCTTCCCACCAACCCACCCCACTGTTTCTGTGCTGAAGATTTCAGACAAAATCTAGCCTTGGCCAAACCATAAAAAAACACGACCTACATCATCCGGGTCTAGATGACATTCTCTCTACAATAAGCTAGCTCTCAATCCATCAACAAGCCAAGCTTACCACTCTTCAAGACTGTGTTGAAACTCTAACAAACATAATCACCAAACAAGATAAATTTTTGGATGCTATTGATTCCATGTTACTGTCTAAGAATGAAAACAAAGGCTGGAGGCCACAATGCTGGATGCTGATCTCTCAAGCTCCCTTCTGAGATGCCACACTCTTGGATACTTTCAAGGTGAGTGGCTTAAATGCCTCAACTTATTTTACTGTCCAAGCCTCGTCTTCTACTCAAGCTTGGGCGAGTTGCCCTTTCCCCTAGGATAGCTTCCTATTTACTATACCTCAGGGTAAGTAATTCTACTTGGTTTTCAACATAATGCTCTGGCTGTTCTTAGTGTTCATAGTTCTTGGCCATGCATATGTCCTGGTTCACTCTGTCTGTATTTTCTCTTTGTAACTATTTTTGGCTCTTGTGCACCTCTCTATGATGCTCCTTTCATTCTAATCCTCCTTTCTTTTTATTATATATTTTTACCCTTTTAAAAAGGTAATTTGTGTAAGGACAAAGTAGGAGGATAATCAAAGCAACTAGTAGGCAATTGATATAGATGTTATATATCCCTTCAAGGACATCCTGGGCTTGGTCATATAGAGAATGCTAATTCTTTTGGAGAATTATGTGTGATTGGCTTAATCACGATCAGCTTAGATCGATAATGTCAAAACTACCCCTATAACTGTGACTTTATATCCAAGATAGGGTTTCATTCCATATAAATATTGGTTTTCACTTTTCTCTAATCTTCTGTATTAATATCATATTTTCCCACCAACAAAAATATCTTGTGTATAATATTTTTCCTTCGTATTCACAAATTGTAGGTCCATTCCATCACTTTGAGTGTGCAGGTTCTGTACACTTCTGAAATTTTCTTCAAAATCAGAGTTAGTTTATGTTACATTTTTTGTTATTGTAACATTTTAGAAGAAGTACCTATTTTCATAACAAACACACTACAATACCGATTCTGATAGGGAACCTGAAGCATTTCAATTTCCTGATGAACCTTTCAAATTCATTAATTTCTTTCATCTTTTGTCCTTCAGTAGCATTAGGTTGTTGAGTTGTACATTTTTTCTTCACCACTTTTTTAGGAAGCAAAGAGCTATGATGAAGATGATGGCAGTTATATGTGTATCATTGGAAGTAAAAGAATTAACATTTATTTTTCTCTCTTAATATTTAATTATATACTATTTAAGAAAACTTTATAAACTTGCTTGCTTGTCCTCTTTGCAGAAGGTTTAAATGCAATTGGCGGGCTCCATGTGAAGATGGATGCTATTGAAACAAATATTGTAAGTATTGTTATTTCTGATGTAACTAATGTACTTGATTTTTATGCTTTTCTAATTATGTTCTAGAAATTACTGTTAAGCCATGGCATAGGCTACAGGGTTTTGCACAACTATTTTAATGTAAATCTAGTATTTTATTTCAACAAGCAGGTCTTTATCGATATTACTACAGATTCAGCCCTTGGTGCTGAAGAGCTTTGTGAATCCCTGAAGGACAAAGATGTTCTTGTTTTGCCAGAGAATAATACCAGGTCAATGCTTCTATGCCAAAGAGATTATAGGTCATTTCATATACTCTGTTTTCTAAAGATAATTCTTTAATCTTTTTAACTACCAAGAAATTCAGTGTATCTCATTATTCTTTTCTAATATTGAATATAGGCTACTTAGAGAGAGCATTGTTTATTGGAAATTAAGTCCTCAACAGATTTGCAATCATATGGAAGTTTAATATAATTTATTGTAATGATATGCTTGGCGACAACAAAGTGTAGACCTCAGAGGCCTTACTTTGATTAAGAGGTGCAAGCATTAATGCATTGAATGAACTTGTTTGTTTAATTTCAAACATGAGTGCAATAGACGTGTTTAAAACCTTCTTCAAATTTCTTGATTATATAAATTTTATATTTTGTGTATGGTACATATAATGTACAGAAGTACAGGTGTTTGTTTGGCTAGTGGGTGTGTATGGCGTGCAACCTTATTTGAATGTAGTTTCTTGTGAGAGTGGACTTGGATAGCTATTATGTATCTAGGTGAGATTTTGATAATTGTTTAGCATGATAAGAATGATATAATCTACAAACTAGCGAATGATTGTTGGGACAACATGGAACCCTGCATGGAATGATGCCCAATGCACACATATTACCATTGCAACGAGGCTCCAATTATCACGGAGTGGCACTTGTACTGTATTATAATTAGATTTGAATTTTGGTGACATGTCAAGATGAGGTTGCCTCGACACCTTTTGGTTTTTCTGTGCAGATGCAAAACTATCTACGGGTCAGCTGAAATCCCATGTGTAGTGGTATCATGGAGTCTAATTGAGTTGATGGAAAACAACCAATGACTGGATAACAATGTAACCACTGCATGGCACATAGCATAGTGAGAAATGGCCACTACTTTAGTGGAGACTAACATGGCAGTCAATGAGGTAAACCGGATTGACTTTGGGGTTGTGAGTTTAGTCACCATCTATATGGTTCACAAAGTAGAGTGGAAATAATGAGACCGGTCATCTCTACTCTAAGATGATCTATAGCTGTGCTTCATGTGATTTAATAAATCAAGTTAAGTTCTTGGAATATTGGAATGTGAAAAGATGTTACAAAAGATGTCGAGATAAAGTTTGTATGTTGGAAAAAAGTGGAAAGTTTGGCTATTAAGAGTGATTCTTCAAAACTAATTACAATACGAGATCTTGAGTTGTAAAGATGTGCATTGCTAAGGAGTGCTATTGGGTACTGTGTGACACATGATCAGTAGCAATATTCCAAATGGGAAAGGAACAAAACATAGCTTCATCCCTAGGATGATTGCAATGATATTTCTACATTTCTCTAGTGAAATACCAAAGATTCAAGGAAATAGTATTGATCCATGCAACAATAGAGAAATCGTGCAGAAGTAGAACATCCTCAAGAAACAAATCAAAGATGATTGATGAACGATGAAATGCCATAACACTAAATAATAATTTTAAGCCACTTCAAGGGGCTAACCTCAAAATCAATAAGCCAAGCTATGCCTACCCGCTCGCCCCCTCCCCCTTCTCTATATATACACAAGCATTTTTGGCTAGGGAAACCCATAAGCACCTAAACTAGATCATACATGATGTGTGTAAGGCTAGGGCTATAACATGACCTTCCATCAAAAATCATTCTCGTCCATGTTTGAGAGCCACCGATGCTTGTGCATGAATTGCTCATCCTCTTAGATAGCATCAATATGTTCTTCCATGTGAAGATATATTTTTGATTGCCTTGTTGGAAAGTTGCTTCAATCATCGACCGAGAGAAAATAATAGCGAAATAGTGCAAAACAGCATCAATGAAACAAATCGAGATGAGAGATGAAGGCTGAAATGCCGAACACTAAATAACAAAGCTAGGCCACTTCAAGGGGGTAAACTCCAAAATCAATAAAGCTAAGATATGAATTCCACACTCCCTCTCTCTCTCTCTATATAATATATACATAGACAATTTTAGGTTATGGAAACCCATAAGCACCTAAACTAGATCATACATGATGTGTGTAAGGCTAGGGCTATAATTTGACCCACCCTTCAAAAAATGTTTTCCTCCATGTTTGAGAGCCACCGATGCTTCTACATGATTTGCTCATCTTCTCGGCATCATCAATAGGGTCTTCCATTTGATGATATATTTTGTGATTGCCCTATTGCAAATCTGCTTCAATCATTGATCGGTGCACAATGATCTTGCTTTTCTTGTTGAGGTGTAGAAGATTTGTTTGAATTGGAATTCTTTAGGCATGATAGATTGAAGATTGGATGTACTCATGAATAAGTGGGTGTTTCTACTTCTAAGCCATGTTGAAAATTTGTATAGTTACCTAGCACATAGAATTTGAGTAAGAGCTTGTTTCTTTTCTCGCTGCTCCGCTTTGAGAAATAGTTGTATGTCTCGGTTGTAGCTTGTTGAAAACCCAATCCTTGACATCCAAGTTATCTCTCTCCTATGTTGGTTTTCCATGTGTTTCCTGTTGTTTCATGCCATAGCCAAATTATCCTCGAGGATAACATTTATGGATGCATACCGTCTAACTAGTTCACTCATGTTACATCCATCCACTCAAGTGCAAAGTTAATAGATTCCTAAGAGCAGCTTGTGATTTCATCTAGATCATTACTGGTAGGTTTGTGTTGGAAATTTGTTCTTCCCAAATTAATATTTTGTTTAGTGTGTGTTGAGTAGTTATACAACTCATCATAAGAATAGTTTGATATATTGAAGTAATTTGTTTCAACAACTTACATAGATAGGTTAGAGTGAGAGATTATAGGGATCCTTGATTAGTATATATTCCTTAGCTTTAGGATCCCTCTCCATTATATATACTTGTTCATGTTTATTGTGAATTAACAATGAAGTTTATTGAATGTTTATGGTTTACTACGTGTTTTGTGTTGTTTCATGCCATAGCCAAATTATCCTTGAGGATGACATTTACGGATGCATACCGCTAGCTAGTACATTCAGTGTAACATCCATCTAGTCAAGTGCAAAGTAGGTAGATTCTTAGTAGGCTTGTGATTTCATCTAGATCATTACGGTGTAGGTATGTGTTTGAAATTAGTGCTTCCCATATTAATATTTTGTTTAGTGAGAAACTTAGAAAGGGATGTGGTTGTGAAAGTCCAACCTCTTCCGATCGCGAATGGTAGTAGCACAATTATGTAGTGTTCAAACCCTATTGAGAGGTGGGAATACTAGCATGAAAAAATTCAACAGGTTCAACTACATCACAATTTATTTTAAACATAACTTTATTTATTTAATAAATAATTAAATAAAATTCTCGCATGAAAAAACCTAAGTGAGGGATAAAATGAGTTTTAGCATGTGAGTATTCATCGAAATTGGCTCATATGATTCACCGGGAATATCTTAACGTAATGGAGACAACTTCAGTAATAAAAACACAAAATGACCCGCTATTTTAAAAAGAATGATTTTTTTAAAGAGGTAGTCCCAGCATTTCGGGTGAAATCTCGGGGACACTAGACTTGCTCATTCTAGGTCATTGGAGAGGGACTCACAGGGCCTCGTCCCTTATATAAGTGTAGATGCAGAACAAAGATTCTAAAAGAGAATGGAGAGTGAAATCCAATAAACAAAAAGAGGATCCTTCTCCTGACCCAATGGAGAGACATCCTCCTTGAGAGTCCACCACCACAGGGGTAAAACTTTGAAGGAGGCCGCCATTCGAATGCCGTAAAAAAATATTTGTGCCTTGGTGGTTAGCAACAAATTTAGTACTTTGGTTAACCCTCTCTTTCTTTGAAATGTCCCTCTTTCTAAAATAACATTGCTAAAGACCTTTGGCCTATTTTGTTTACCCGACGGCTAAGGGGGAACATAAGGGTGACTTAAGTCATTTAAAATTATTATAAAGTGCCACAAAAAGAAAGAAAAAATGTAAAGCAATTCTATTAATTTTATGACTTAATAAATAGTAAAATTAGAAAAGGGAAAAGACACATTATAATGTTTATTCCCTCCTGGGAAAAATGTGACTAGCCTATGAGAATATAAGACTTATTTACAAGGTTCCTAACTACAAGTTAGTCAGAACTACATCAAACGCTTTGTAACTATTTCTTTTATAATAAATAGATAGACAATCTAAAATGTGTGCAATCTGCTTTCTCTTCATTTCTTCCTTGTATACGTCTTCTAACAAAGGTATCGAGCAAGAACAAGCCAAGAAAGAGAGAAGGGTAGAAAATTTTTCACATTAGGGCATGAAAGCTAAAGCATAAGGAGAAAAATGAACACATTTTTGTTTTTGATTTTCAACAGAGATCTAGGGCATCATACGCTAAAAGAAGATTTTTGAAGTTCAAAATAAACAAGTCGTTGTACCTAAAGATTTGCAAAGAGGTTGGAAATCTAAGGCTCACAGTTAGGGCACAAAATCGAAAATCAAAGGTATGTTGTTAGGGCAAGGAGGAAAAAGAGTCGTGAATTAGAAAAACAATCATTTCTAGAATCGCAAATAAGAAAAATAGTCATTTCATTGGAAGACAATCGGTTTTGTTTTGCACGAAAATACACAAACCACTCAAAGGAATAGTCATGGTTTTTTCAAAGGAGGGTCACATTTTTTTTTAGAAAATGTGTAGTCGCGATTTTCAAGAGTCAAGGGCATAAAATAGTCTCAAAATTACCAAAATACAACACTTGTGCTAGGGCACAAAACTGTGCACATCACACTTGCAGCGAAACTTGGTATTTTATTTTATTTATTTCAGAAAATACGTTGTTGTATTTATTTTATTTTATGGAAATTCCAGTAGAAAAATATTCTGGTCTATCTTTTCATACATGGAAAGTGAAAATACAAATGCAACTTATGAATAAAAATTTGTGGGATTGTCATGTTCGAGCCAATGATGTGCTCAAGGGTAAAAACATATCAAATACAACCAATATAGCCATGGTTGAAGACCCACCAGATGCAGAAGGTAGTGAGGACAATGATGAATACACAATATAAATTTACTCTAAACTTTGAAGGCAAGAAAGGATACAAGGTAGATGAAGCTCGATATGGATGGTTGCTTAGATAGTTCGGGAGATTGTGGATCTTGGGAATTATACCCTCACGAGGGTCATGAGACAACTTGATGGAGCTTGTGGATGGCTCAATATGGATGGTTGTCCAATAATTCAAGAGATCTATGATTCGGGAGTTTGGGAGGTGGAATCCAGGGAACTCGGGAATTCAGCTCGGGAGCTACACCTTCACGAAGGTCATAAAGCAGCTTGATGGAGCCCTACCTTATCATAACATTGCTTTCATAAGTGAAAGTGTCTCAAAATTGCGTAGTTTTTTTTTGTTCTAGTTTGTTAGATTGTTTGTTTTTGTTCTTTATGTAGAATAAGTCTTAAGAGGGGTTATGAGAATATAAGGCTTATTTATAAGGTGTCTCATTACAAGTTGGTTGTAACTCGGTTGTAACTACATCAACCATTTTGTAACTATTTCTTTTATAATAAATATATAAACACAATCTAAAATGTGTGGAATCCACCTTCTCTTCATTTCTTCCTTGTATACGTCTTCTAACATAGCCTTAGGTAGTGGGAAATGAGTGAAAATGAATTAAAAAGAACAAAGAATGCTGATTGGTTGTGGATGGGTGGTCCCATTTCTCATTATCAAATTTTCCTTGGCAAGGGGAAATATTGCATTTTTGGGATCATTCTACTATCATCAAAAGATTCTGCAAATTTGCTTTGAGCTTGAGTGTTTGCAGCTGGTCCCTGGATTTCTCATCGAGGACAAAATTGTTTTCATGACTTGGCATAAGGAAGAACATGCAAAACTATGCCTTTTGGATTCATCTACTAGTGTGTTGAATATTCAAAAGGGAGATTAATTTGCTGAAGTATCATATGTTTTCTAGTTGGACCGACCCATAAATATACTGTTTTTGCATGAAGGAAGGATATTATAATCAGATCTGATTGCTGTTGTTTGGAGCTATTGTCCACACCTTTTCTGCTATTTTTGGAATATTTTCCATTCCAAACCTCAATTTCCAACTGTAACAACAATCAAGTTTCTGCATTTATATTAAATAAAATCATATATTTTGGAGCTTCATTTTGGTACTTTTCTCTTTCATTGATCCTCTGAAATTTATTGCTTACTTTTGGGACAAGAGAAAATTGTTGGTATCTTGTGATACAAAATTTTCTTCTTGGGTGCAAGTGCATTTTGCAGAATAATAAATTCAAAATACCATACTTTAGCATCCTTTTCCCAAAACACTTTTATGGTATATTTTTAGATCAGTGTTGTGAACATACATCACAGCTGTATAATTTATTCATATGTCCATTTGGGGACATTACATTCTTGAATGAAGCTCCCATTTTTATGGAATGTTAGAGGGATCACTATCTGGAGTTGTAAGTAGTTTGTTAGAGGTGTGTTGAAAAGAGTTAGGTTGGATGTGGTCTTCTTTCAAGAAGTCAAATCAGCTGTTTTGAGTTGAGAAACAAAGTGAGCAACCTCGTTGGAATGATTTGTTTTGATCATGAAATCATTATTAGGGAAGTAGAGTTTTATTTTGGATATCCCATTTACTTTTTCTCTTTTTCTACGACATGATGTTGATCCTGATGGTAGATGTTGTGGGTTACACTTATACTCCAACATAAAGTATGTGGTTTTTGCTCGGTGTAACTTTATGCTCCAAATCTTACGTGTTGATCGCATCATTTATGCTGATTGAATTTCTTCTCCTTAAAACTTTATGCAGGTGGATTTCTGGGGGCATTTTATATGGTTGAATGGCGAAGGAGATCAGTGAAGGCGGCATCGTCTAAGCTATGGACTTGCTATGATAGATGCAAGGCTTCCTTTAACTCTATAATCCGAATTGGGAAAAAAGGCTTGACAAAAGTTGGTTGGTATACTTGGTGTAATCAAATGTCCTTGAAGAGGAAAAGATAGAATTGGATGAGTAACTAGCTTTATGGACCTTTGAGAGTTTCTATTTTGAGGCCCCTCTCATCAATCGGCAGGTGGATTAGAAATTGGAGAATCTTAGTCAGAATACATCTCCCTATTTACATATTTCCTTTTAAAGAAAGTCATTGGCATAAAATCCACCTAGACATTTATTCTTCATTGTTTAATTGAATGGGAAGAATCATCTTGGAACTCTTGAGTTATTGACTGCCTTGAGGTTCAAATGATGTTTGGAATCATAAAGTATTTTATCCTAGTGGATCTTGCAAGAAATGGATTTTACATGGCAGGATGATCTACCATAGTCATTCACATATGGTCAATATTGAGATGATATTTGTTAATAGGGAAGTATGCTATGGCTCTTAGCCTATGGCGTGTGTGATTCCCAATGCCAAGCAACCTGATTGCCAGTGTCACCCACATGTCATTAGGGAAATATGTTTGAATGAATCATCATAGGAAGAGGTTTCCTTTATAAGGATATTATATATTTACAGAATGGTAAGAGAAGATAAATATGGTGGCACAAGTAGAAATCTGTTTGTTTTAAGGGATTAAGAGGGGGCCCCTTTACAAAAATTTGTTTGACTATTTGAAGAGGAAAATATCTTCTACTTTAAGTGCATTTGTCTTCTAAGGCTGTGATCTTTAGAAAAATCATCAATACAGTAATTTTATTTCAACATCCCTTTACATTTTCATGACAATCTTTTCTGTCCTGTTCCAACTTTAACCCATTCTAAGCAATTTAGATGACATGGCTTTCTTATGGTGATCCCAAACTCATCGTCAACTTGTGATCACAATGCAAACTTGATTCTAATGTTTCAAAGGAGGAATTTTATACTCTGCACATCAAAGGATCTGGAAAATATTCAACTATGGATGGATCATCTTGTGCAAATTTCTTCTAGGAAATGTCCATGAAAATTGTGATGATTTCAGCTTTTAGTAGGAGAAACATTCTCATTAGGCTCTTTATTAGAATTCTATCTCAAGGTTGTAAGGTTCCTCAATTAAGTTAATCAAGCTGATCCCTAAATCTTTATCCAGAGATACCATTAGTGGATGGAGGCCTATAAATTTTTAAAGCGTTGTTTATAAGATCTTTCACTAAGGTTGTGGCACTTAGAATGAGCACCATTGTTAGTTGAATTGTTCTAAAAACTAACATGTTTTAAACTCAAAGACACTTCATTCTCGACATCGTATTCTTGGCTTTTTGGTTTGATAATTGGGCAAAAGAGATTGACATTAGATCCTTTTCATTTGATAGACTTTGATAAAGCTTATGACATAGAGTCCTAGATTGGGTTTCATTAATTAAATGCTATTATGTCTTATGCTTTGGTTCTACAATTTGTAAAAATGGCAGCACCTTATTCTCTTGTGCTTCCTCCTTTGTTTATATCAACAATATCCTTTGCACAAAGTAGTGCTTCATTGCTCCATTAGACAAGGCTGCCCACTTGTGCCTTATCTTTATGAGCTTATTGCTGATGTGTTGGGTTATTTACTAGAGGTAAGTTTGGTCAATATTTACAGGTTTTACACACAACACTGTTTCCAATGATGGTTCACAAATGCTTAATAATCATTTTGTTCTTAGCCTATTATTTTCTTTCTGATTCATGCAAACCATGACTCAACTAACAATAGGGATTTCCTTTATAGGTTTAACATAACAATGCCATTAAACCTATCACAAATCATAATTTTGGCTTATTGTTATGATGCTTTATCTCCTTAGATTCCAACACTGAGTAGACTTGGTTCAACCTAGAGTTATCAACATAGATACTTAGTGCATCCACTTTAGCTTCTTGTAATGTCCTCAAATCACTTTAAGATGGCCTATGAGGCTTTTCATTCTACTTAGCGGGGTCATACCCGAGGGGCTAATTTGTACATTGAGGCTATGTGGGTATGGATGTCTAATCACCACCTCAACTTTAGAATGTTATATTTTTTCGTTGACATTAAGTCAGTGGGCGATTTGGTGGTAATAAATGTTATATTTTACTCGTTGGGTGACTATATGGCACTTTATTATTCTATTTCTTCATTGGGGGTCACCGCACTACTCCTTTGGTAAGTTACTTTTAAAAACATGATGGGGGAAAAAGTAACTTAAATCATATTATATTTATGTGGTTTTCCCAAGGGGGATCGATCTATCTTTTTTTGGGCCTCTTGTTGCTTATAGTTTGGACTTATAAAAGGAGTGCTTGAGGAGATTTATGCATTCATTCATACACTCACTTATTTTGATATTGGCATTGTTGACCACCATAGTTCGAAAACTCGCCAAATCCAAAAATTCGCTGCAAACCCAAAAAAACTTGGCAAAACTTGCAATATTCGGCCAATTACTCGAGAATACTTGACAACTTAAAAATACTCAAATTTCTTTAAAAACATAAATTTTAAGCAACACATAGCTACAAAATGTTTCAAATGAGCTCATAAAATGTTGGAGAAGTGTTTTCTATTAGATTTGAATACAAATACAATACAAAATCGCATCATCATGCGAATACGAAGTCAACCGATCGATAAGTAATATGAATTTATGATGATTGACATTGAAAATATCATCATAAATTTCATATCTATGCAAATTAAAATATACAATAAATTACATTTTCCTCTTCCCCAATCTAGAGAAAATTGGGAGAGGGTCTAGTGCCTCTACTAGTCCCCACACTTTAGATGTGTCTCACCCTCCTCCTGAAGGCTATGAATCTCCAACATGAACTAGATGGTGGTGCTGGTGGCCTTTGTTGCACATGTTGAGATCACCTCCAAAGATGTCATCCAATCCAATATCTCCTTGAGTCCCGCTAGTGCTTCTCCCTCCATAGCCTCCCTCTCAAAAGAAGCAATCTCATCCTCGTGAATGCGTGGGGATTTCCTCTTTTTGCCTAGTCCACTCACTGTATGGATCTATCTCATCCAAATCAATGAGCTCCTCTGATGTGGCCTCAACTTTTTTTGTGCGAAGCCGAGATTGTATTGCACAAAAACCAAGTCGTTGAGCCTTTTTTTGAGTCAATTTGTTGCGCTTCTTCGTGTGAATGGCCTCAAACAAACTCCAGTTGCGTTCACATCCAAAAGCGCTACAAGGTTGAGATAAAATTATGAGGGCTAACTTTTGAAGATGTGGGGTATTTCTTCCCCAATCCTCCCACCAAGAACCTACAAACAAGATAATCAAAAATTTATAATTAATTAATAAAATCAAATATGTAACTAATAAGTAACTTGGTAAACATTCTAATTTTCTATTACTACCGTGATTGTGTGGTTCTCCCTCGAATAGCTAACACCAAAGAAAAGAGCCTCCCCACAACATGTTTGTAATTTTGCAGCTCTAAAATGACGAGGTCCCTCGTCTCAACATCTGGTATCATCCTCTCAATACATGTTGAAAGGCCCTCCATAACCTCTCTGTTCACATCTATGAAGCCATCGGAGAAGAAATACTTGGGGTTGAGGTAGTACCCCGCTGCATGAATAGGTTGGTGGAGTTGATTGTTCCACCTCCGATCAATAATCTCCCAAAAGGGACCATATCTGACGATATCCCCCTGTAATAGTTTTGGATAGACTCTTTGGCCCTATCCATGGCCTCATATAAAACCCCATGGGGTTTTGCTCCCCATCAACCAAACGCAAAACTCTCACCAACGGCTCGACACCTACACACAAATTAAAATGTAAGATTACAAACTTACAAGCTACAATACATATTAGAAATGAAAAAAAAAGTGAAAAGTAGAACAATATATTTAATATTTATAATTTAACAAATTAAAATAAAGGAATGAAATATAAATCAAGTTTGAAGTTACCTTGATGATCTCTACAGCTCTCTTTGCAAAGATATCATCAAAACTATCTTTGCAACCCTCTCTCCATCACTTTCTTTGAATATTGTGAGTCTAGCCATGCTTGACTCACAAACATTTGTTTCAAAGGTGTCAACAAACTACAAATACTTTGCAACGTCAAGAAGTTAGTTGCAAACCTTGTGACACCAGCTCGAATAAGTTCTTTCCCCTTTGTGTGTACCTCATCAAGCTCAGAACCCAAGGGTGATTGTATATGTACTTTGTTATAGATCTTGCATCTTCTACAACCGGCCTCACCCAATAAATTTTGCCTATGTCCTCCAAAAGAAGGTCAATGCAATGAGCTGCACAAGGAGTCCAAAAGAGTGATGGATGAATCTCTTTGTAGTAGTCTCCTAGCCACCACATATGCTTTATTGTTGCATTGTCTGTGACAACTTGCACAACATTCTGTACACCAACCTCTAATACAACTGTCTCTAACATAACACTCAAATTTTCTGCATTTTTTATTATGTTAGAGGCATCAATAGATTTTAAAAACACCATCTCACCATTTGAAGCTGCTAAAAAATTAACAAGGGTGCGGTTCCTTCCATCCGTCCACCCATCTGAAAGAATGGTGCATCCGAATTTTTTCCATTGTTTCTTGTGCTCTTCTAGCATGGTAGTGGCATCTGCAATTGCACCCTCAAGTAATTTCCCACTCAAATCTTTTGGAGAGGGTGCCTTGTACCCTTTCCCTGCAACTGTCAACGCTGTCACCAAGTACTCCCAGTATGGGCTCTTTGCCACATTGAATGGCAAGGTTGTTGTAGTACCAAAAATTTGCACAAGCTTTATCCACTTCCTCATGCATATCTTTGTTCCAAGTTGTACCTTCCAATGAAGGTTGTGCTCCAGGTGTGTTCCTTGCCACAAAAAAACTCGATATGCCTTTGCTCGAACTCAATGAAGATGTGCCTCTTCCGGCTCTTCCTCTTCGTATGCGTGGACCACGAGTAGAGCCCACAATTGTTGCCGCATCATCATCTAAATTCTCTTCCATTGCAGCCCCAGGTCTAATAGCTTGTGCTATGGCTGCCTTCAGCCTTGCGTTCTCTAGTTTCTTCTCCTCTAACTCTGCCAGCTCTGCTCTAATCTCTCGCTTTGCCTCTTCCGACACGTTGGGGCAAACTGTAACATCTCGGCAAACAATAGTTGAAAGGTGATATTTCAAACGATTGATGCCTCCATTCATTTTCTTGTTACAGAAAGTGCAAAAAATTTCGCCCGCACAAGTTCCACGTACAACATACTTCCATGCTATGGAACGGGCATTCGGAGGAACGGTCCCTGCTAGTGATTCAGATGCCGAACCTGATGCCGAGCCTGATGCCATTGTTAAGCTCTAATCTGCAACACAATGCACATTTAAAAAATTAGAAAACGTAAACTTAATTTAATTTTAAAAACAAAATGTGCCTGAATAACAAATTTGCGTAAATAAAAAAATACATTACAAGCATTCAATTTTACATTACATGTATTTAGAATTACACAACGAATCGATTACAATACACATACATAAAATTTAACTAATTTACAATGAATTTGCGTTAAAAAAATACATACCTCTGGCTACAAATGAGTATAAAAAAATTACAAGCATTCGATTTTACATTACATGTATTTAGAATTACACAACGAATCGATTACAATACACATACATAAAATTTAACTAATTTACAATGAATTTGCGTTTTAAAAAAACCTACCTCTGGCTGCAAATGAGTATAAAAAAATTACAAGCATTTGATTTTACATTACATGTATTTAGAATCACAATAGGAATCTATAAAACCTAAATAATATACACAAAATTTGGAAAAACTTCAAAGTAAAAAAAAAAACCTACCTCCAAATGCAAATCTCCAAATTCTCTCCTCGAATTCGCTCCAAAATCCACTCAACACAAGCAATGCAAGCTCAAATGGTTGTGTGAGTGACAATGAGGGAGTAGAGGGCCTTAAAAAGAGCCAAAACCGCGTAAAAACAGTGTTTTTTGCCTTTGAAATCCGTGTTTCCGCGTTTTACCAGCGTATGGCGAGTTTTTAGCACAGACTTCGGCGAGTTAACTCATGAGTACTCGCCAAAACTCAAGCGTTTTTTTTTCCAAAATGGTGAGTTTTCATGCGATTAAACTGCTTGACTGCTTTTTTGGTGAGTTTTCCATCTATGGTTTGCACTTTCTTTGCTTGTGGAGTAAGATCCCACAAGAATCCTAGCTTCGGTGGTGAAAGATTAACACCTAGCTAGCAGAGCACTCTTTGGTGGTGAAAGATTCTCTATAGTTTGATATTTTAGAGTTTAATTCAGATTTTTGAATCATATCTAGAGAGCAATCAGAAACTCATATTTAGAGTAAGAGGAAAACCATTTTTTATCGTGGGTTTTAGTTCATATTTGGAACAGCTAGTTTCTAGGGTTTTATCTACTCAGCTCCTAATTTGTAGTGCTTTTTTAGGGTTTCTAGGTGTCCATTTTTAGATCCGAGGTTGGGATCATTTTTATATATTTAGTAGATGTTATTTCCAGAAAATCATATTTTATCAGTTGTATTCACATATTTATGAATTTTTGAAGTTTTCAATAGTTTAGGGATTTCTAAAAATTACCGTGCGGTATATATATTACTCGGAAAAATAAAATAAAAATTTCTAGTCTTTGTTTTCACCTTAGCGAGCTCTCTATAAAATTTCATGTGATTTGGGCAAGTATTTTGCAAGATATCTATAAATTGCAAGTTTACATACTTAGGAGTCTTGGATAGACTAATTTGGATGTGGAAATGATAGGATATGTCTATAGCTAATATTTCATGTTTTCAAGCACATAGGTTTGGTAAGAAAAGATTTTTTTCATGGAAAGCTTTATGGGATACCAACACATGTACCTTGAAAGATTCACAATCATTGGCCCATGAGTTAACACTATCCTCTGCAGATCGGTCTTCTATAAAAGATCTTCATAACCTCATTCCTCAAGAGGACCTATTTAAGTTAAATCTAGAGATAAAGGGTCCTATTTGGCGAGATTGACATTGGATCTTTGACCACCCCATATCTTAGAATGACACACATCAATTTTATCATATGTTGCATAAGAAATGCACTCTTGCACTAGTTCTTAATACTAGATGAGTTGTCTTAGATGCAAAATCTTTGTGGGCATGTAGGCTCCATGGTGTGTGGATAGTCAAGGTATCCTATAAACTTCAATTTATTGGTTGGCTTGTGATATATTACAGGATTCCTACAAAGGCTTGTTTGTCCAAGAGTGGTCTTACTTGATGGTCGATGTCTTTATTGCTTTAAAGTGAAAATGTTAAACACCTTTTGTGTGACTGTCCTTTTTTGCGAGATTTTGTTGGAAGTTTATGCAGTCCGAGTCTATCAATCGCTTTTTCAAGGACCTCTTCATTAGCGGGAAACTTTGTTAGGCGACTCCAATATTCTTATACGTGGTCCTTTTCGAGAATTTGGAATTGTGTATGAATTTTTGTTTTTCATTATTTGGAAACGTAGATGCAATTATGTCTTCAGAATGAGGTATGCAATTTGGCTGATTTCCGTCACACTTGGAGAAGTGAAGTTAGAATACAATTACTTGCTAAAGGATATCTCTTGATCAAGGAAGCTAAACATTTTATCATAGAGATTATTTTGCGTTTATTATTTTCCTTGTTGCTTTAAGGACAAAGTTGTGATTGTCATTGTAAATATCATTGTCTGTACAGCTCATTCTTTTTGTACAATCCTTTGTTCTAAATATTGTTTTTGTTAATATATGAAATATATTGTATCTATTCAAAATAAAAATAAAAATATTTTGTTTAGTGTGTGATGAGTTGTTAAACAAGTCATTATAACAATAGTTTGATATATTGTAAGTTGTTTTAACAACTAAGGTAGATAGCTTTGAGTGAGATTATAGGGATCCTTGATTAGGACATATTTCTTATCTTTAGGATCCCTCTCCACTATTTATTGTGAATTAATTAACAATAAAGTTAATTGAATTTTCATTTGGTGCAATCTAGAACCAAAATCAACATTTAGTGTCAGAGCATGTTCCTCCAAATGAGATTCTGTGAGTTTTGTTTTTGGGTCTATGTAGGTAAAGGTATTTGTTTGTTTTGTGAGAGTATAACAAGCAGTCCCACCATACGCAATACTTTAATCTCAATTTGACAACTGGGCATAGTGATTCTCTGAAGTCACATATTTTTTATCATGCTTTGATGGTTGACATCCTGACCTGCATTGTTGGGTTTTATTTAAGTGTACTGGGCATAGTTTCTTAAGTGCTCATTATCGGATCTGCCATTTTCGGGTTTTGTGCTTACTTGACTTTCTTCAAGCATTTGTGTCACTGCTCTCACCCTTTCCCATCCGGTCATCACTAGTTGTTCATTCGTTTCCATTAATGTAGCAAATCAATTTCTTCTCTGTATATACTTGTGCAACTCTCACCATATAACTCTTTCCAGATTTGTTCTGTCTTGCTCTCTGTATTGAAGCACCACATGCACTACCATTGAATTCAATACACTAGAATAGACCTTTTATAAGTGCACCAAAAGTTCTATGTGTGCATCAACATTGTCCATCGACGAGTAGTTTTGGGAAAAGTTGGTGTTCGATTGCACTAACGTGTTTTATAGCGTATCAAAAAGCTTTTCCAGCTCCAAGTATCACTGCCACCTTGTCAACATTTGGGATCATGCGAGTTACAGCTTCTACTCTGCCTTGTGTGATTCTACATGCTGTTTTGGGCGATTTGGTGTCTTCGACTCTATCTCTGCTTTTGTGTAGACCCATGCTTCATTCATTCACTCTTGTATGATCTCACTATATTTTACTTCATCCTATTGACCCTTGTCGCCTGCTCAGATGGTCCTCTTTTACATACTGATATTCTACTATCCTGTGTATCTACGCCTTTATTATATGCAGAGTACATGTGTATGTGCCGCCTTATGCTCAGCCATGCATGTACCATTCCCCAGCATCCGTGTTCAATTCATGTTCCACTTAACTAATCTCTACATTGTAATTTTTCTAGTTAATGTAATTTCTCCAAGTGTGTCATTAGATTTGTTGACCATACTTGTATCATTGACACATCTGCCTGAGTGAATCATGTGAACACTAGTCCACAAGTATTTCTTTATCAAACCAAACTTTTATCATATCTACATCATCAATGAATAAAGTTGTAGGCATGAGAGATAAAATATATATAGTTATGTTTGTTTATTAACTTATCTGTGAAGAATCTAGTCTCCATAGTTTAGTCTGTTTATTGTTATATAGTGGGTCCATACTCGTATCTTATAGTTTGTTGATTTTGCTATTTCATAGCTAGTCCAAACTAATGTTTTTATTGAGTCTCACGTGTAAGTCTTTAGTCTCTTAATGCTTATAATTGTTAGTTTTATAGGTTATGATCAAGTTAACATTTATTGAAGTGCCTAAATCAATATTTGTGTGTTTAAACTTCTATCATTATTTGGCATTAATCTGGTAGAATCATTTCAAGTCTAATCAATCAAAATAAATCAGTCATGTCATAACTGTCTAGAGTCTAGTAGTGTCAATAAGATAGTCATGTATGTCGTTAATATCAAAGTCAAATTTTACTCTCAGTGTAGTAGGCCCATTTTCAAGTGACCGAACATTCAAATTGGAGGTGCGTGGAGTCTTATGAAGGGTGAGTTTTTCTTTCTAAAAATGACATGCAATTGTGCTTCAAAGTTGTATTTGATTCAAGTAAGAAACATTTTGATGGAGGTTGGAGGCAACGGTGGCGGGAGGTGAAACAATATCTTTGAGTTCGCTACTATTGCGGAGGGTCACACACTTTAGTGGCACAATCAAATTGTGCAAAACCGACTAAAGTTGGGGTCGGTCTCCAAGTGGCAGCGATGACCACCTTATACCATTCTGAGTAAGTGACATTAATCACGAATGGTGGTCGCTTACATGAAAATGAGGACCTATTCCTCATTCTAATTTTTTTGTTTCTTTGTGTGGTGTGATCCCATGTTGTCATATTTTGGAAAATGTCCATGTCGAGTTTTGCAACAAAATGAGTTGTTGATCAAAGTTGTTGGTGCAATTGATGTGTTCCCAAGGATTGGTTGATGGGTCCCGGTCTTGGTTGATGTATTCTGTCCATTAGATTCGATTGATGTATTCATGTGGATTAGGTGATGGGTCCTACTCTATGGTCGATGTGTTCCCATGTGCATCAAGAACATGCTTGCTTTAGTTCTCAAGGAGTATTTTTCCCATGTTTGCACTTTGGAGGAGGGTGGGGGAATAATGGAAATTAGTGTTTCCCATATTAATATTTTGTTTAGTGTGTGATTAGTTATACAATTCAAGATAAGAGTAGTTTGATTTATTGTAAATTGTTTTAACAATTCACATAGATAGGTTTGAGTGAGAGATTATAGGGGTCCTTGGATTAGGATAGATTCCTTATCTTTAGGATCCCTCCACCATATATGCTTGTTCACGTTTATTATGACTTAATTAACAATAAAGTCAATTGAATGTTTATTTTGTGTAAGCTATCCGAACCAAAATCAACACTATGTAATGCAGCAGACCTGGATGCTCCTACTAGGTATGTTAGCAATGAGACTGGATGTTCCTACTATTTGGTCATGAGAGAGGACATATTGATATACCTCCTAGGAAAACTCAATATCCTGAAAAAGAAATTTCTAGCAAATTTGGATATTTTTGTTAAATCTTAGAGTAACAAAAGATTGTAAAAATGAATTTTTGCAACAACAAAGCAATAATCTGAATTTTATAAATAAAAACAACAAACCAATATGGGAAAAAATAGTCTTTTATTTATTTATTTCCAACCGAGATCAATAAAACAATACCAATTAATGTCCTGGATACAATTGTCCGGAGCTGAACTGGTAGATCAATTACACCCTGAAAGACCTTTGCAACTCCTTAATGGAATTTCCCACCGAGAAGTGGGGAATTTCGTCCCCAACTCTGTATGCAAATGAGGGTTTTCATCTTTTATTGCTATTTGCAGAAGCAAAAGCTACTTGCAAAAAAAAGAAAATAATTCATAAATTTCCAAGATGTCCTTCCAATGATCCCCAAATATGCCTTTATAACTTTCCTTCCTTCTTCCAAAGTTGTCACTTTACGGTTTACATGTATGCTCCCAAAAACAATTAAAACAATTACTTTATTTCCCTCAAGTTGGCGCCCCCTCCTAATAATAGAATTAAATACTCTAAAAATACTTTATCCACCTCCTATCCTAAACATAGGATTTGTTCCTCATGCAACCCATTCTATACTTGGCGCTCCCATTATAAAATGCTTTATTTAATTAAAAACTTTGACTTTGGCACCTTATAATAGAAGTACATGCTTCTATTATTATTTTATTCTATTTAGTTATTTAAATGTAATTTAAGTGTCCCTTTTCCAAATAAAATATGACATTACCTTTGGACCACATAATTTATTTTTCCTCTTTTAATGCAATGTCCTCAAATGGACATTTTCGACCCCAAATGGATTTTAGGCAAACCCTAACCACTAAGTGCAATTTATAGAAAATATACCAATATAGTATCATGCAGATCTGAACTTAAATAAAGAAATGCGAGTAGGGATGAGAAATAAATGTGAGTAGGGCTGAGAAAGAAACTTAAGGAAACTAGAGGGTAACTCAAGCCATTTGCACCATGAACCGGTTCAAATAGATTTATGAGGCCAAATTACATAGATAAAACCAGATTTGGAATCAAAAGGAGGCCGGAAATAAGTTATAAAAATTCTACGTAACACTTGTCTCTGACACAACTGAAAGTGGTTTTTTCCACACCAAAATACTGAAATTTGGACATGATTGATTTTTAAAAATGAGATATAATAGCAGCGGCTAGAACATTTCTAAAAGAAGTCAAAAACACCATTAACAACTCCTAGAGTGGTCACTCCAATTGGAAAAGGGCATAGAAAAATGATAACAATTTTCTCTTCAAACCCTTGCCAAAAATCTGCAACTTTATTGCCTTCAACTGCTGGAAAATACTGAAATAAATGCTGCAACCAATGATCCTCAATGGAAACTCCAGGGGTGAAGAATTCTCACAAACTAGAGGAAGGGTTTTTCGTCCTCATGAGTGAAGATGCAAGAAAAATTGCTCTACACACAATCATAAATAAGAGAATAATCAAGCTCCCCTCTCCAAGCAAGTTCACTTGTTTAAATAGAAGAATATGGCCCAAATGGCCACTCCCACAACTAATCATAATTTTCCGTTCATTTAATACTTTCTCCCACTTGCTTTTCTCTCCCTAGGAAAGTCACATTTTCCTTAAATTATTTTTGCTAAATGCATTTTGCCTTTTTGCCTTTTTATATTTTATTATAAGCGTTTTATACTAGTTTCTTTTATTTATTTGCACTTTATAATAAAATATCATAACTTAAGTCCCCTTAAGTTTATTCCTTAGTTGTTGGGGAGACAAAATGGGCTTAGGGTCTTTAAGCGGGAAAGGGATATTACAATCATCCCTTCCCAAAATTGCTTGCCCTCAAGCAATTGTAACTCATCAATTCAAGTGCCAAGTGCACGAGACATAACATGCTAAAGTGATCCAAAATCCTTGCACCTATACCTATCAAATGAGAGCTCTTGCCAAAATATGTAGCTCTCATAATGCCCACAATTATGAAATTGGAGCAGAGTATACACATGTTCCATATTACACTTTGTATTACCATACTTCTCATGAAGAAAGCAAATCTGAAATGATTTGATATGCAACAATAAATTTGACACATGTTCATTCCTTTCATACCTTGGAGTACCATCAAGATCTTCATCATTCTTTGTCTTCAGAATAACTTGACTTCATCGCACTGAAATCCTTGGCATTCTTGTCCTTAATAGGAGGAATGCCATCATGATAGAACTGTCGTAATAACATAGTATGATGATGCAATGAATCCTTGCTACTACTAACCTCCTTAGAGAGAATATCATCAAAAAATTTACCTTGATTGCTGATTTGGAAACCTCCAAAACAACACCATCCCTATTGTGACTCGTGCTTTGGACACTACACAAGCAATATTTTAATCTTCCAAACATCCTTAGCAATTCGCTAGTTGGGAGAAGAGCTAATATGATTTCCAGATAACAACTGCATAATGATTTGTGAGTCTCGCTTCTATTTGAATCTTATGCCACACAACTTTTAAAGCTTTTACATGCCTTTATAAACTACTTTCTCCTCCGCAAGATTATTAGTAGTAATGCCCAGTGTTCTCGGAAAAAATGAACGCACATCCCCTTGTTTCTTCCAACTCCTCCCATAGCTACTCTTCCTGGATTTTCTCAGGAAGCCCCATCTATATTCAGTTTTCCAAATCCCAATGGAGGGGTTTCGAGTGATTGTCTCTGACAATCCTCTTTTAATATAAAATCAAGGCAAAGAAGCATCCCAAGGATCAAGAGATACCTGATTGCATATACGTTACCATTCTCGCGAAAGAGTTTGAGGCAAGGATATTTTGTGTTTTAGACTTTCAACTATATTGATTTTAGTTTTTTCCTACCATAAGATACATCTTTGTTGATTTGCTGGGATATTTTGCTATTTCATTCTTTCCGGATATTCCATAGGAGAAGGGACACCACTTTATAACACCGGGGAAGCTTTTTGTCCCTTAAGGAGGAGTCTTTGCCAATCTCTAAAAACTTGTTTAAGAGAAACAAACTCGTTCCAACATAACTTAAACAAAGCGAGAAAGATGTTTCCACATTGGATTAACTTAGGGACAAAGGAAAAGAGATGAATAGAAAATTCTTCATCTTCCAAGAACAAAACACATCTTAAAGAGGCGATTATATCCTTTCTTGATAAGAGAATCACATGATTCTTAAGATTACTATGCAAGCAATAAGACAAAATAGCACAGAATGTGCGGTAGCTCTCACTTAAACATCTGGTGTGTTTGGCATAATGTAACGGTGATAACATTCTCACATGCACAAAAGTGGTAAACAA